>JARJRV010000366.1:0-59880 GCA_030783925.1 Aschersonia sp. MBC 735 | reverse complement strand
CACTTATAGCTAATTATTTACTATAAATTTACTAAATAAGCTATAAATAAAAAGTATTACTAGTAAGTATACTTTATACTAGTTTAGGTTTGCTTGCTTATTTAGGAATCTATAAGCTAGTTCTAGTAGCTAAGTGTTGTGTCTAATGCTTGTCCTAGCCTGAAGTTAACTATTCATATTGCTCATTTCACATAAGCGTTTGCCGTCGACGAAACTCCAAGTACGGCCCTTCAAACTGAGCCGTCACGTGATCTCGCGACTGAAATTCCCCCTTTGCATAGACTCTATTCTGCACGAGTTTTGGGTCAGCACCGACTTCGGCTAACTTTAGATCCCTTGGAGGTCGCATCTCGAGTCTGCGAATCACTGTCGTGAGCACATTCTTGATTTGCATTATTGCCATCGTCCTGGCTACGCAGTGCCTTTCGCCGATGCCGAATGAGCACCAGGCGCTCTGCGCAACTTCGGAATTTGTCTTTGGGTCCTCCCCAAGCCATCGCCCAGGGTTGAAGGTGTATGAGTCTGGGAAGTAGTCCTCGTTGTGATGGACAGCATAGAAAGATGTGCCAATATCACATCCGCGTGGGATGACGATTCCGTCAACGACTATTGAATCCGCGTCTACCTCCCGCCAAGGCACCGCGCCGCTGGTTGGCGTCATGCGGAAGGACTCCTTAATGACAGCGTCCAGGTACTGGCAAGAGTCCATTTGTGGACCCGAGTAGATCTCAGACGGGTCCGGAAATGCCTCCATGAGCTCCCTTACTAACCTAGCGTACACCGTATGATGGCGTGATAAGTAGAACAGGGTGATCGCGATCGAAGAACTCGGTTGGTCGCTTCCTAATTTAAACATAAGCCTTCATCAAAGACACCCCAATTCACCATTTTGTGACTTACCAGCAAACATCAAAAGCTTTGCCTCTGCCCAAAGTTCCGCCAAAGTCAGCTTGTTGCCGGACACAGGATCGACAGCATCAAGAAGTATCGAGAACATGGTTTCCTTGCCCTCTTTCTTTTCAGACGTATCATCGTCGAGTTTCGATTTTACCTGGTTGCGGACTCTATATCCATACCAGACCCTGAGCGGGTATGCGAGTTTGTCCAGGTGCATGCATGCGAAGCTATACGACTGCAGCTTGATAGAATTCCACAGACCGAGTTTTTTCAACACCGTTGCCATATATCTATTCTCTGGCGAAGTCTGCAGGTTGAAGTCTCTTCCAAAGACCATTCTTCCCATAGTATCAATCATAGTGTAATCAACTATACTTGTCGTCAGCGTTGTGGTAAAGCACAGGCAAATACAGTCGGTCAATTTACTTTGAAGCCCAACATTCTTGGCAGTTGACCAGGTGTCTGATTCCGAATCACTATTCGGGACTAGACACTCTAATAATTGATCGATATCTGCGCGCCATGCCTGCTCGTACGTCTTGAGCCTTTCGTTGTTCATAGCTTGTCGCATGAGTCGGTTTCGCTTTGCATGCAACCTTTTGTCGATCATGTTGAAGGTATGGTAAGTGCCATCCTGAGCACGGATGCCCGAGTATGCTATGGATTTTTTG
Source organism: Aschersonia sp. MBC 735 (assembly GCA_030783925.1). Classification (NCBI taxonomy): domain Eukaryota; kingdom Fungi; phylum Ascomycota; class Sordariomycetes; order Hypocreales; family Clavicipitaceae; genus Aschersonia; species Aschersonia sp. MBC 735. The sequence continues at coordinate 58,312 of JARJRV010000366.1, read as the reverse complement.
ACGTCGCGCGACCGATATATGGCTGGGTTGGCAGTCAGAATTTGCCAATTATCCCGGTCTCAATAATACTCACTGTTGACAGCCGTGTTTGTATCGAACGAGAGTCGATTTGGGCTCAATCTGACGACATGGCCTGATGATCTGTTCAGTCGTGTTTCACAAATCCAATTGACTCAATAGCCTACCATAGTGATCATGATAATGTTTAATCATGATATGCCAGTCGCCAACATAGGTATGGTAGGCTGCATACCATGTCGTCAACTTGGCTTGCCACGGGCCGGGATACTGCGCGAATGGATGCCAAAATAGTCGGTAGGTACAAAGTGCTGCCAACTGCTACGGTTAGAAGCACATTGATCAATATGGGCTCGGAAGTCCAACGTACGTAGGCAATACCAATCGCAAGTAAGATTTCCCCGCACAAAGCCAGGTCTAATTCACTAGTGTAGGCGGAGAGGGTAGAGACTACCATCTTGATTTGATCCGGGAATGTGAAGCAGCAGGCCGCAAAGAGTGTCGCGTCGTACTTGCAGTGTTCAATTGAAATAGGATGCAGACGACGGCGAAGCTTTCGTCGCCGTTAGATAAAACTTCCCTACCTACGGTCAACGAGACGCTTAAATATATAGTTTATGCTTCTGTGATGTCCCATTTCAGAAATTATCTCCTCGCCGATTGCGAGGCTGCCTTATTCTGGCGGGCTTCACCACCGACGAAGAGACCTGACGAGGATCTGACATCAGTGTGATACAGAGTCAGCTGCATCATCGGAACTGATTTATGCATCATCGGAAGTAATTCATGATTTTCACCCAGTACACGCATGTAGGCTCCCGGCGTAAGCTCTCAACGCAAGCCAGTGGTCAGAAACGCTCCCGAACCCCCTGTCGCCGGTCCTCGAGTTTAACCGCGATCCTTGTTGCAGAAGCACAATGACGCGACCGCCCGCGAGACTAATCAGCGACAGACTGTCTACGGGCACGAATGGCCTCCTAGCTATCCGGTCCTCACAATGTGCCTGGAGGACATACGGCAACGCGGCTGGGTAAATGCGTTGAAAGCACGGCTTATCAGTGCAGGCCCCAAAGCGTCTGGCGATGTTGATGAATCATGGCGAGAAACCCAAGCCCAATGAGCCGCGCAAATATCAGCCGCAAGCGAAACAAGGCGATGAATTGATGTCTCCTCGATGGCAGCTTGCCGCGTGCGTCGTGTGTCTTGATGCGTGTTGTCGGCGCACAAGACTCTCCAATCAGTGACGCGGATAAACGAATGTAACGGTACGCCCCGAAATGCTTCGGCCTTGCGTTAAACAAGCGGTGAGACATACAGCGCGATGGATCACCTCCAAACCGGTCATCATACCAGTCGCAGAGTATGTGCAATCCGTCGACCTGCGAATGCCTGAAGGAAAAGAGGGTTGATACTATTTATAATATCTCCAAGAGTATATTTAGTCTTAGGTTATAGTTCTGAATTCTGTTTAATAGTAGCACTGGACGGCTATATGTGAATAATCATGTTATATTTGCAGATAAAATGTCTTCTTTATGGCTGTCTAAGATGCTTTCAAATTCCGTCGTCTTACCCCAGCGGTTGTCGTCATGGTGTCCCACGGCGCAGGCTGCAACGCCTTGATAGAGGACATCGGACGCCCATAATGCAAGCCATTCAGCCCCCACGCTAGCATACCGTGCTTGAATCCTTCACTTCCCACGCTGCCAATCTGTACACTGGCAAGTCCCGCCGAGAGGATGACGTGAGGAATTAGCAGAGGATTTAGCCTGGCAGATGACGCAAAACACGTATCCTGTGTGTCAGACTGAGCCTGGCGGCAAGGTCGAAAAGACGGCTCACGCCGTCGGATGATGTCCGAGGAGGTGATCAAGCGCGAAGTGAAGCGGCCGAGAAGTTCTGCGATCACCTTTCGGCCGATCGACACCTACATAGCTTCGGCCATTGACTCAGGTGCTATACAGATACTAGAGCGGACACTAGAGATTGGCGCGATTTACTACCTACATATGTACGGCACGGATCGTGCCGAAAAAAGACACTAAGGACGCCCAAGTCTAGGGCCGGATCAGCACCGGGATGCGGGTTGAAGTAGACCGATCCCGTTGATTTCGAACATTACAGCTTTCCGCACCGGATTGAATCAAGGTAATAAAGCCTTATTGACGCGAATCTGCAAAGGTAAAGCGCGCCGCACGAGTCCTACTGACGGCAGCGGAGTTTAAAAAAAACCCGAGAATCATTTCCTTCGAGACAAAAGTCTCAAACTAGAGGAAACAGGCTGAAGTGACTCGGTTTGCCCGATCAGGGCAGAGGAAACGGCGCCAAGGATCAACCTGCATGATGACATGGCTACATGTCCGCCGCGTGCCTGAACCTGAATCCAACAAGCTCATGGATAGCCTTAGAGTCTTGAAAGCAAGACAAACAGACATGTCCTCTTGCCTGTTCAGCCCACTATAGCGTTACATTATCCACTTTGAGCCCGACTTATATGGAGGTGGCAAAGAGGCATGGGAAAAAAACCAGATGGGGGTTGCATACATCGGAGGGATTCAAAAACCCCGAATCCCTCCGACGCATGCAACCCTTTTCGTGAAGCTGTGCACAGTGCTCTGGTTGGCTAGCTGATCCGTCACAAGAGTGTAAGCTGATTTAAGTGTGTGAAAAGTATGCGAGTATGGGCAGGCTAAAGCCACCGATACCTTTACTTTGGTAAATTGAAAAGCCAATTGCGCCTAGATTTCCGATCGCCCATCATATTCGCCGCATTCGATCTCTTCCCCTCTCCGTCCACGGCTTCTTGCTCTTGTGGCCCGTCGACGCAGCGTAAATCAACATGGCGGATACACCAGAGACTATGCCCGAACGATGGACGCCCGAATATCTTGCCCAAGATCACTCCAAGCCCATCGTTATCTCTGCCGCCCTCTTTATTGCTCTGAACACAGTCTTTGTCCTTCTCCGTGGAGTTGCTCGTCGCATTCAGAAGCTTGGCTGGAAGCACGATGATCTATTCATCTTTTGCTCTTGGTTGATGAACGTCGGCCTCTGTATATGCGACCTCCGTAAGTATCCCCCGAGCTTGAATTATGATTCGGAGACTATGTTACTAACTTTCCTAAGTCTCCGTCGCCAACGGCGCGGGACGACACATCGAGTGGGTGAGCTTGCACCCGGAGTTGGCCCGTAGGCGAGGCATTCTCGATCTCTACGCCGAGCCGTGTATCTACTGTGCCGCTGTTGTCTTTCCTCGATTAGCCGTGCTCACTTTGTACCTTCAAATCTTTACCAACAAGATCTTGCGTTTTATCTGCTGGGGCGTCGGTGCTGTTATGATTGCCCAGAACATTGCAAACATATTCGCCGTCATCTTCCAGTGCAATCCACGCGAGAAAATCTGGAACCCTACGGTACCCGGCAGCTGCGATGAGGCCGAGCTCCTGTTCATTTGGGGAACGTTTCCCAACTTTGTCCTCGATTTAGTCATTCTCTTACTTCCGCTGCCCAGCATCTGGAATCTACATTTGAGAGTTTCCGTCAGAATTGGCATCGCAGCCACTTTCATGGTCGGCAGCATGTGAGTACTTGAACTCGAGCCAGAACCACCCCTAACTTTCCGCCGACTGCTGACCGTGAAATCAATAGTGGAATCATCACGTCAATCCTCCGCTGGACAGCCTTCTTCACGAATCAATTTGTCTTTGGCGATCAGAGCTGGGCTGATAATCCCCTGACCATCTACCTGGCCTGCGAACCCACTATGTATCTCATATGCGCTTGCCTACTGTCCTTCCGACCGCTATTACAACGTCTGAGCGAGACCAAAACTGCCCGCACTATATTCCAGTTGCTCATTAGCATGAGGAGCCAGATACGCCGCACGTACAACACAATTAGCGAGCACATGAAGACTCCTTCTAAGAATTCGAACAAGCGATCATTTAATGGCTTGCCATCTACTGGTCAAGATCGTTCCCCGACAGGCTCGGTCGGAGATAAGGTTTTGCCGCAATACGTCTCACCTTTCAATAGCAATACTACCTACAATAGCATTTGTAAGGCTGAGAACGGTGAGGCAGTTGAGTTGAGGCGCTTCGCCCAGTCGCCGATCCATGTTCAGACTGAGTATGCTGTACAGCGAACGTGAAGGATGCAAAGAAAATCTAGGTCGTACTTGGAATATCTTCTTGCAAAGAATAACTTCAGGTATAACGTTTGTGGGGATACTGACATTTCCCGGATCTATGGTCCTAAGATACTTGCGCCTTCTCATCCTGAAGGCGCTCGAGCTGCTGCCGTTGTTACCGGACAGCTAAGGTTTACAGACGAGTATTATAATAAATCAGAATGTGTCTTTTCAAGTAGAAGCGAACAGTTAACTGAGTAACAAACTAGCGAGAAGATAGTATACCGTATTGTCGCACGGGGGAGCGTGAGTATAGGCCAGGCCATTCCGGCAAGAACTTTGGGACGCTCTTAGTCTCAATCATGTCCATGCTTTTCGCCGCGCGACAGCGGGATTTAGGATCTTAATCCTGGACATCACCTCGGCGTTCTATCTCCTCAAAAGGCAAAAGACAGATTGATCACCATGAAGAGCTGCAAGGGGTGCTGGATCAACGGCCAAGGACTCATCTTCATCGTGACCACTTAGAGTAGCTATGTCTTATTTCTTGCCGCCCTACTCTGCTCGAGTTCTACTCCTTTCTCTCACGCTTTGAAAGCTCGAGGTCCTTCTTTTAACCTTCTTCTAGATCTACCGGAGTCCATGGACACTCGCTTAAGGGGGATAGCACCACAATAAAAGCAAATATTATGGGCACTGCAACGTAAAAGAGTTCCATCTGCAGGAGGTTGTATCATCAGTCTAACGCCCACTCCCTTAGCATAAGCGCTGCGGAGGCGGATTCTATCAATCTGCAATTGCGGCTCCTATTAGAAATAACGTACGAGGCCCTGGAGTCGTTAGGGTCGTGACTATGGACGCTATATAGGGCTCCAATACGGGTGTGTACATCAGCGTATGCAGACTTCTCAAAAGCTTATGTTTTGAGGAAACCAATAGTTTCCATCTGCTTCGTATCACCAACGCCAAGACTGATGTCCTGGAACTCATCCAGGTCCTTCTTAATTTGCTTAACGTCCATGGCAATCGAACCATGCGCATCAGCACTGAAGGGAATACGGATGGGGATGCGGGATCCCTGGCTCACAACCTGGTACATGCCGACAGCAAGTGCGCTTGGCTCCGCCCACATGCTTCGGCCCTGCTCGCTCTGAATATAGCCTAGAAGCTGGTTGGTGGGAGTGCTGGGATCGCTGTAGGCGGGGTGTCGCTTGGTCGTTGGCTTCAGCGAAGAAGTCTCATAGTCGCCGCCAGGCTCGATGTTTGTTAAATCGACTGGAGAGTGACGCATGTGAGTTGCATGTTCATTACCATGAACTTAAGAAGCGAACACACGTACTGTTCCACGATGTAGATAGCTCCTTAGCCACCGACTCCGTCCAGCCCTCCATAGCAAATTTGCTAGCATGGTAGAACGCCTGACCAGGAAACCCGGCCCAGTCCGGAGACCCACTGTAGTTTCGGACATTGGCGCCAGCATAGCGCGGGAGTGGAGCTGATGGATGGTCTTGCAGTTGCTCGTCAGCACTTAACGCGCGACGCGTCTTGCATGCACCTTGACAAGCCGAAAAAAAGTGTCGCCAGCACCCCGACTCTGTCACCCGCCATTCAATCATCACCATGGCTTTGATCGTCGACAAGCACCGTCCGCGCTCGCTCGAGGCGCTGACATATCATCCAGAGCTGTCACAACGGCTCCAATCCCTGGTACGCAGACCAGCGCCATGCGCTGTCCGCTTTCCCCCCCCCATCTCCCTTCACCACGCCACTGACCGTGTCAAATCCCCAACCTTCTACAGGCCCAAAGCGGCGACTTCCCCCATCTCCTCGTATACGGACCGTCCGGCGCCGGCAAAAAGACACGCATCGTCGCCACCCTCAAGGAGCTGTACGGGCCGGGCGTCGAGAAGATCAAGATTGACTCGCGCGTGTTCCAGACGACCAGCAACCGCAAGCTCGAGTTCAACATCGTCGCGTCAGTGTACCACCTCGAGATCACCCCGTCCGACGTGGGCAACTACGATCGGGTAGTGGTGCAGGACCTGCTGAAAGAGGTGGCGCAGACGCAGCAGGTGGACCAGTCGGCGAGGCAGCGCTTCAAGGTCGTGGTGATCAATGAGGCGGATCACCTCACGAGGGATGCGCAGGCCGCGCTGCGGAGAACGATGGAGAAGTACTCGCCGAACTTGAGGCTGATCTTGCTGGCGAATTCGACGGCCAATATCATGGCGCCGATTCGGTCGAGAACATTGCTGGTGAGGGTGGCGGCTCCGACTCACCAGGAGATATGTGATGTGTTGGCGAGGTCTGCCAAGAGGGAGGGCTGGGAGGTGGTTGAGGGTTTGCATCACAGGATAGCGGTCGAGAGCGGGAGGAATTTGCGCAGGGCACTACTCATGTACGAGTCTGTTCATGCCCAAAAGTAAGCTTCTCCCCCAATCTCAACCCTTCACCAGGTTTCTCCCCCAACAATAGGACTCTCTGGTTTCCTTTGTGTTTTTTTTTTTCGCCATCGTCTTTATTCAGCCACGATACTCATGCCGTCACAGTGAGAAAGTCACGGAGACAACGCACATCCCACCAGCAGACTGGGAGGCGCTCATCGGCCAAATCGCTCGGGAAATCATGGAAGAGCACACGCCAGCGAGGATCCTCCAGGTCCGGTCGAAGCTGTACGACCTGCTCACGCACTGCATCCCCCCGACTACGATTCTCAAGACATTAACGTTCAAGCTCCTCGGTCTCATTGACGACGGACTCAAGGGCGAGGTGATTCGGTGGTCGGCCTTTCACGAGCACCGCATCAAGACGGGCACAAAGGTCATTTTCCACTTGGAAGCCTTTGTGGCCAAATTCATGCGCATCTTTGAGATGTACCTCATGAGCATGGACATGTGAGGAGAGACAGGGATGGGGCGCAGCACAACGGCGTTTTGGGGGCAATGTGAGATGAGATGGGAAACAAAGGATAATGACGGTTGTTCACTGGTGTTCTGGCATGTCCACGTGAACAAGCAAGAATTCTGTGCACACGTTCCTTTGGTCAACATCGCACGGGAGTGGTTCTCAATGTGACATGCAAGCTTTTTCCATCAGACCATGAGCTACCGCTATGCAGATCGCCAACCGGATAAGACATGTAAGCCCGCATCAGGACTCGGAGGTGCAAGGAACAAATATATGCACATGCATGGCACGAGCCATGCAAGGATTCGCCGCATCAAGCAAGCTGACTGACTGGGCGGGTAAGATTCTTCGCATGCGTTCTGCAGCCGCGATGCAACGCGGGACAGCCTTTCATCCGCGGCTTTTCGAGCCCTGATTGGACGTCGAGGAGAACCCCTCCCACGCCAGTCTTCAAGGTGTGTGTGTACGGAGTACGAAGTGCAATCATCTTCGTTACTCAGGGTACACAGGGTGCATAATTTGAGTGTGCGATGGGGCAGAGCGGCTGGGGGCTGGAACACGGCAATTGCATCTGGCCGATGCATATCGGAGACATATGTAGTTGAGCTATTGGTATGATTGCTGAAGCGTGACGTCTGAGCACATGTGAAGTAGGCCCATGTACGTCATGAACAGGATGGAGCTGCAATAAAGCTGGCGAGCGAACCTTGTCGGCCATCTCATAATGGTCAAGTGCATGTGCGTGCTACTTTGTCTCAGATATGAGAACTTGGTGACTGACCAAGCTCGAGAGTTTGAGACAATTGGGAGTGCCAAGACTCGTACAGTCGCGTTCTGATAATGATGCGGCGCTACAGCTCTCGTCGTGTACAATTTCCTCCGTTTAAAGCGGGCGCTTCGAGGCTTGGCTGTCTGAGCTGCGGAAGACGAGAAGTCAGGACGCAGGACCAACCGTGCCCGCGCCGGTGGCTGCTCCATATGAGCCGTTTTACGGAGTGGTGAAGATGCGTCTGTAAAGTAGTCGATATTACATGCGGACGTTCCCGCACTAGCACATTGAAAAGTATTCTACTCCGTATGTCAAGTACATATGTGACAATTATTAATATCTGAACCCCGGATTGTGGCGAGGCTGGAAGAGAAGAAAAAAAGAAATGCCAGCCGAGTGGGGTCTCTTTGGGGGCCTGCTTTAGCGAGGTATTATAAGCTTGGGGAGCCAGCCCGTCCGATCTGAGGTGATGCAATGTCGCATGTGGTGAGGAGCAACAGACAGCAGCTTTGTGATGACGACGGAGGGGATCCAACTCGGAGCTAAGATGCGTTTGTCAGGCGTGCACCATCCGGAGGGTTTGTTGGTCTGCCGATCACCGCTTCTCTTTCCCACTGCCAAGCACGGCCACGCTGAGCTGGTCAATTGCCAACAGGCTGTACGGAGTACACTCGAGAGAGAGCCTGTCAAGCATTCTCTCATTGTTCGTGACGTGTCTTGCTGGCGTTGCTGTCACAGGTCGGGCTTGTGGCGTGGAGGAAGCTTCCACGAAGCGCCGGCAACATGTCCTGATCAGCCCTCGAAGCAATCCCCGAAGTTGTAACCCTTCTTCGACGCTGGCAGCTGTGCTGTAGCACCAACACCCCACAGCAAGCCACTCGCGGATTAGATCGACGACCAGACGTGGCGTTTTAGCAATGATTTGAAGAGGGGGGGGGGGGGGACCACCTGGGTGTGAAAGGAGCTTGTCTTTCTCTGGAAGGACGGCCGGCTTCTATTCGACCACCATGAACCACCCGCCGAGGGTCCGCAGCAGAGATGCATCGAGGACGAGACTGACATGGCGCCTCCGTCTCGTCATCGCTGCCGGGACCCCCTCCCCCAGTCGTCCATTACTTAAAAGATGCAGGCCCCGTGGACACCCACGAGTACCCTTTTTCTGCTCTGGATATTTTTTTTGGTCCTTGGTCGATAGGTTGGTTACGTGCTGCCACTACTTTCTTCATGGCAATCTGAACCCTTCACCAAATCAGACGACCAGCCGGAATTCGAAGCATTTCGGACCGCAGAGCGGCATTGCGACAAGGGATAGCTCCTGCCTGATATCCACCATTGCACCAAAGAAAAACGACGACGGCCGCCAAGTGAGCGAGCATTGATTGACCTGTCCATTCATTGACGACAATAACGAAAGGAGCTACCCCGCACTCTCCCTGTCGACCCCCCCGCCATAGCTCACGCGCCCGTCTCGTCCCCGTGTCCGACGGCGCCACCTGCAGCCATCACGATTCACTCTGCAAGGCTCGAATCGCCATGGCCGAGGAGAAGAAAGCCCCCAAGGTTGTCGCCGAGGCGCACCTTGTAGATACCTTCCGTGTGTTGTCCTGCCCTGCCCTTGCCTGCCTGGCCCAGCTGCTCATTCAAGCGGACATGAAGAAAACGTACATTGCTAATGAATGTGCCGTGGCCATACAGATCCCCCCGAGAAGATGCTTGCCAGTACGTCTTCACTCCCATCATCGGCGTCTCCCGTCTGTTCTCGCTGTCCTCCTGCAGTTGCATGGCCCCCTTTCACACGACCTGGGGAAAAAAGGTGCCAGGCAACTCGTCGTGTGACCAATCACTGACTAATGAATCTATTTGCGTCGTTTGCCGTCTACAGAACACCCTAGCAAACCCCACCTCGCCAGTAAGTCGCGCCCTACCTTTTTTTTGATCTCTTTTTTTGGTCTTGGCTGGACAGACCATCCACACCCCCACCCTACCTACCCTCTACTAGCAGTTGCCGTCACGCCATGTTCAAGCAGCGGGGAACTTCAACAGACGCCAATCCCAATGAGAGCTTTTTCGGCTCCTTGACTTTGTTCACGCAAGCAACAAGAGGAGTAGAGAGAGAGGGGGCCCGGCCGAGTCACTCAATCTTCTTGTTATGAACCAGGTAGCTAATCGGTGACTCGTCACAGACTTCGAGGAGTATCAGAAGCTTTATCAGGAGTCAATCACCGATCCCAGCAAGTTTTGGGGGAGACAGGCTCGTGAACTGCTCTCGTGGTACCGTGATTTCGAGACTGTCACCAGTGGCACACTGGTCGATGGCGACGTCAAGTGGTTCGTTGAGGGACAGCTGAACGCCTCATACAACTTGGTCGATCGCCATGCTTTCAAGGACCCCGATCGCATTGCCATCATCTATGAGGCAGACGAGACCCAGCATGGCCGAAATGTCACCTACGGGGAGCTACTGCGCCAGGTCTCCAAGGCTGCATGGGCCCTCAAGCAGATGGGGGTTCGCAAGGGTGATACTGTTGCCATCTATCTGCCCATGATCCCCGAAGCCGTCGTCGCCATCCTGGCTTGCATTCGCATCGGCGCCGTCCACTCGGTCGTTTTTGCCGGATTCTCGGCCGACTCCCTCAGAGACCGTGTCCTCGACGCTCGATCCCGCGTCGTCATCACCACCGACGAGGGCAAGCGCGGCGGCAAGCTCATAGGCACCAAGAAAATCGTCGACGATGCCCTGAAGCAATGTCCCGACGTGACCAACGTGCTCGTCTTCCAGCGCACAGGCGCCCAAGTCCCCATGCAAGACGGCCGTGACGTCTGGTGGCACGAGGAGCTCGACAAGTGGCCCGCCTACATCGCTCCCGAGGTCATGAACTCCGAAGACCCCCTGTTCCTGCTCTACACTTCCGGCTCCACCGGCAAGCCCAAGGGCGTGATGCACACGACGGCCGGCTACTTGCTCGGCGCCGCCTTGACGGGCAAATACGTCTTTGACATCCACGAAGGCGACCGCTACTTCTGCGGCGGTGATGTTGGCTGGATCACCGGACACACGTACGTCGTCTACGCCCCCCTGCTTCTCGGCGTGTCCACCGTCGTCTTCGAGGGCACGCCCGCCCATCCCAACTTTTCGCGGTACTGGGACATCATCGACAAGCACAAGGTCACGCAGTTCTACGTTGCACCCACCGCTCTCAGACTGTTGAAGCGGGCTGGTGACGAACACGTCAAGCACGACATGAAGCATCTGCGAGTTCTGGGCTCCGTTGGTGAACCAATCGCTGCCGAGGTTTGGAAGTGGTACTTTGAGGTTGTCGGCAAAGAAGAGGCGCATGTCGTGGATGTAAGTGATGAAAAAAACCCTTTTCCCCAAACAAGTGTCTTCAGGTAGCATTTGAGCTGCTGTGCACCTTACTGAAACCCATCCGCGTGGGCAGACATACTGGCAAACTGAGACTGGATCCCACGTCATAACACCTCTCGCGGGAGTCAGTCCCACAAAGCCCGGAAGCGCATCGTTTCCCTTCTTCGGCATCGAGCCCGTCATCATTGATCCAGTGTCTGGCGACGAGATTCATGGCAACGACGTCGAGGGTGTCTTGGCCTTCAAGCAGCCTTGGCCCAGCATGACCAGAACAGTCTATGGTGCCCACAAGCGATACATGAACACGTACCTGAATGTGTACAAGGGGTATTACGTACGTGGAAACATGCATGCTTTTCCATTCTTTCTCCTCTCCGATAAGAGAGGATTTCTTGTCATTGAGCATTTGACTGACCCGACCCGCCCAGTTTACCGGGGACGGTGCCGGGCGAGACCACGAAGGGTTCTACTGGATCCGCGGCCGTGTCGACGACGTTGTCAATGTCTCGGGACACCGTCTGTCCACTGCTGAGATCGAAGCCGCCCTGATCGAGCATCACGCAGTGGCCGAGGCGGCCGTCGTCGGTGTCACGGACGAACTCACCGGCCAAGCCGTCAACGCTTTCGTGGCCATCAAGGACGGCAACGAAGCCAGCGATGCTCTGCGCAAGGAATTCATCATGCAGGTCCGCAAGAGCATAGGACCTTTCGCGGCGCCCAAGGCCATTCATGTCGTGCCTGATTTGCCCAAGACACGGAGCGGCAAAATCATGCGGAGAATCTTGCGGAAGATACTGGCCGGTGAGGAGGACCAACTGGGTGACATTTCCACGGTAGGTTTTCCATTCCCCGCCGTCAGATGCTGACCAGCCTGCGACGTGACTTGAACTTACCCTCTCTGCAGCTGTCGGACCCCAGTGTTGTGGAAAAGATTATCCAGGTCGTCCACGAGGGCAAGAAATAGGGCAATCGCCATGTAGCAACGGGGTGTTAGATTCTTGGCGCAGCCCCCTCCCCCCTTTTTTTTTAATTCTTTCTGACATTGATGGACAAGCAATTACGCGTGAGGACGTGGTGACGTGAACAATGCATCTACATGGGTTCTGCCTGGCAGTAAAAGTCGGGGGAAATATGATGGCGGGTTTTTGCTATTGCGATGCAGGACCCTCAAACTCGTGCTCGATTTTTCATTGGTGTCATTCGTGTACGTGGTCCATGCATACATATTGGCCGGCCCGTGTGACGCTCCCCTTACGAGAGACGATGCCCTGCATTTGCAAAAAGTCCAATGCGCCGATAAGACGGGGGCGCGCAAGATATGCATGTTGTGTTGTCATTCCCCCCATCTCGGATCCCACAATCCCATCATGGATCCGATCCGGGTGGCAAAGTGAGCTGCTGCGCCTGCACTGGATGCGGAAGCACAACTCCCCGCGCGCATGCCCCAATACCACGCCAACTTGCACACGAAGACCTCGTATTCAGGAAACGGCTCAATTCACAGTTTTCCCAACAACCCACGTCCGACTGCAGAGGCAGTCCACGAATCGCCCAGCCCAGCGGCCGTTTTAGACTTTGTTTCATCCCATGGGACGGGTCATCTCAATCAAGGTTCTGCGGGAATGGATGTGTAACAAGCTTGTTCCAGAGCGTCGCAGGTTGTGCAGGGCGCCGATTCGATCAACCGCATCCCAGTGTAGTGGCGCCGTTGCCCATGGATCTCCGCTTTTGATTGACGGAGCTGGGGAACCGGCCGGGCATGACTGGAATCCGAGGCAACGTGGCCGCAAGCCCTTACGCGCGCAAGCAAATCCGACTGCAGGATGGCGAAGGGGAGACGCTGCATGAGACTTTTGTTCCCCTCCCACTTGGAAAGGAAGCTCCAGCATCGGGGGGGAAGAAAAAGTGGTGTGGTGGATGTGACGAATCACGGCCATCGATGGAGTAGATGACCAGCTTGTACGGAATAGGTAGCCAGCGGGCAGATAGTTCGATTGGTCTTTGATGGCGCGCCAGAACGCTCCGCATCTCCGTTAGCGCTGGAGACGAGCTATGTCTGGCTGGGGTGGGGAATGTCGGCTGCGGGCGCGGGGGGGGGCGCCTGGTTGCCTGGCTGGGCTCCCACGCTGGGGGCTGGTCAGACAACAACAGTTTTCTGAAGCTGATGCAGCAGGCGACCGGCAAGGCAACGGGACCTCTGTGTTCAGCGGTATCGCAGCGTCGAACGGGGGAAAATAAGAAAAGAGAGATGAGCTGGAAAGCCGTTCGGTTCAAAGTGGTGCCGGCGCTCGCAGCAGCCCCCGTCATGTCGGGTGACAAGGCAGTGTTCCTTCCGTGCTTACGTCCGCTCACCCAACCTGCCCAAACAAACGCCCCCTCCCCCCTCCCCGTGTGTTGGTCGGTATTATTGCGGATTGAACAGGCCCAACCCCTGTCAGGATCCGCCCCCCCCCGTGGCTGCACTCAGCGACTGCCTGCCGAATGCGTGCCACGGCCACTGCCAAAGCACCGCCCGCCGTCGGGGCCAGCCAGCCAGCCAGCTGATGTATCGCACGCGCGCTACACGGCGTGCTTGGACCTTGCTTGGTGGTGGTCTGAACCGTCCCGTCACCCGGCAGATTACATGGCAGTCCAGTCAGCTCTCGAGCACGGGAGCCAACAAAACCGACCCAAGCCAGCCAACGCCCCTAGATCCATCCATCTATTCGGTGCCGTGTTGTTTTCTGCATTGCCGCCGGAAACACACCGTTGACCTTCTTTTCTTCTTGCTGCTATTTCCTTTCTTTTTGCTTTTGCTCTGAATAGCAACACATAATATCGGAACATACGAACGAACCCTCTTTCCTCCGCCGGCCGTAGTATTATTTCCAATTCGACATCCATTGAGCCCCAACACCACCATCTCTGCCCGCTCGACAGGTCCCCCGGATGCTGTGACCCTTGACGCGATTCGCTCTCAGCCCGAGCGACGGACCTGACTACAGCTCCTTTCCTCCGAAAAACTCTCCTCCTCGTCCGCGTTGCCGGTCTGTCCTGGCGTGATTGTCATGATTGCGCCGAGATCGTTTTGCGCCGTCCTTTGGCTGAGCGTCGCGTGCTTGACCCCGTCACTGCTGGGTGAGTACTATGAAGCCGTACTGGCTGGTGCTTTTGCTGTCTCTCGGATTCATGGCTGATTGAACCACTACAACACTGCAGCACACTCCGTCAGACGCAATCCTGTCAGCTACATAACACTCGTAGAGGACGCTGTCATCCAGACGCCCTCACATCGCGTCAACGCATATTCGAGCTTCGATCTCACCTTCACCGCACACGGCGGCCGGCAAAAGATCCGACTCGCTCTCGAGCCAAATGACGATGTCCTGCACGAGGACTTCGCCATCACTCACCTGAACGAAGATGGTACTGTCCGGGAAGTGATCCAGGTGCCTCGCCACGAGGACAAGGTCTATCGCGGAACCGCCTTCGTAGAGCGCCAGGGAATCCAGGGATGGTCCATGGCGGGATGGGCCAGGATATATGTCCACCAAGACGGCCAACGGCCCTTGTTCGACGGCGCATTTCGTCTAGATGGCGACAATCACCACATCTTGTCACGCACAGGATTCGAGGCCATGAGGAGCGCTGAGGATCCCGTTGTTCACCATTCGGCTGCCAGCGATGCCATGATCATGTGGCGCGATTCTGACATCAGAGGAAACGACGACGGCAGCAGTGGGCGAACCGAGCTCAAGCGCGATATCGCTGCTTCGTCGACGTGCAGCGCCGACAGTCTGGCATTCAACAGTGAATTCAAGTCCTCAAACAATGCGACCAGCAACTTGTCGCTGCGATCTGCGAGTTTCGGCTCCTTGTTCGGTCGTGATGTGGATGACACCCGCGGCGGCGCCACTGGTCTCAACCTCACCGAATCGATAGGATCGACGGCCGGCTGTCCAATGACCAAGAGCGTGGCACTTGTCGGCATCGCGACGGATTGCAACTACTTCTCCATGTTCAACTCGGCTGACGAGGTCAAGAAGAACGTCATCAGCGTCGTCAACAAGGCGTCCGAGGTCTACGAGCGCTTCTTCAAGATATCGCTGGCCATTGCGAACCTGACGCTCATTGACAAGAACTGCACGGGCACGACGCCCGCCAACGCACCGTGGAACGTCAAATGTGGCGACAGCGTCAAGATCACGGACAGGCTCAACACCTTTTCCACGTGGCGAGGCGAGTCCAGCGACAAGAATGCCTACTGGAGCCTGTTCACCACGTGCGCCACCAACACGGCCGTCGGGCTCGCCTGGCGAGGGCTGCTCTGCAAGGCGGGCGCCGATGCCGGCAAGGACGGCTCGGGCAACAGCGAGATGGTGGCGGCCACCAACGTCGTGGTCAAGACGGACACGGAGTGGCAGATCTTCGCCCACGAGACGGGCCACACCTTTGGCGCCGTCCACGACTGCGATCCGTCCACGTGCGCCGACGGCACCTCGACCAAGGGAGGCTGCTGCCCGCTGAACGAGGGCACGTGCAACGCCAACGGCAAGTTCATCATGAACCCGTCGACGGGAGCGGGCATCACCGACTTCTCGCCGTGCAGCATCGGCAACATCTGCGCGGGCCTCAAGAACAAGGTCGTCAGCGGCGGCTGCCTGACGGACAACAAGAACGTGCAGACCTCGCTCGGCAGCCAGTGCGGCAACGGCATCGTCGAGGCCGGCGAGGACTGCGACTGCGGCGGCGATGCGGGCTGCAACGGCAACAAGTGCTGCGACGCCAAGACGTGCAGGTTCACCACCAACTCGCAGTGCGACCCCAGCAACGAGGACTGCTGCACGACCGAGTGTCGGTTCGCGACTGGCGGCACCGTCTGTCGACCCAGCACGGGCGAGTGCGACGTGGACGAGACGTGTCCGGGCACCAAGGCCGCCTGCCCCGAGGACAAGCACAAGAACGACGGCGACTCGTGCGGCGCGTCCGACGCAGGGCTGCAGTGCGCGTCGGGCCAGTGCACATCCCGCGACCTGCAGTGCCAGCTCATGTCCAACAGCGTGCTGGGGCGCAACAACACCAAGGCCTGCCCCGACACGGACTGCGTGCTCGCCTGCACGTCGCCCAGCCTGGGCGCGAACCGGTGCATGTCGTACAACCAGTTCTTCGTCGACGGCACCAGCTGCGGCGCCGGCGGCCACTGCGCCAGGGGCAAGTGCGAGGGCAGCTCGACCCTCAAGGAGATTGCGCAGTGGATAGAGGACCACAAGCCCATCTTCATCCCCATCGTGGCCGTGGTGGGCACGCTGATCCTGCTGGCGCTGGGGAGCTGCATCACCAGCGGCATCCGACGGCGTCTGCGCCGCCGCAAGCTCATCAGGATGCAGCAGCAGCAGCAGCAGCAGCAGAAGCAGCGTCCGGGCATGATGAGCAGCTGGCCGTCGTCGTCGTCGTCTGCTGCGTACGTCGGTCCGGATACGAGTGCGCACCACCAGGACGGACACCCGTATCAGCAGCAGCCGACGTACCCTCCGCCGACGGCCACAAATGGAGACCCCCCATGGGTGAGCCGAAGGAGCATGCGGTACGCGTGATTCTGGCGGACCTTTTCTTATCTTTTTCTTCTTTTTTTTTTTTTTTGGCAAGAGACACAGGGAGTCCTTTTTTTTAGTTTTTGTTTTGGGGGGGTGGGTAAATTGGAAGCGACGAGAAGAGGAGGACGAGGGTATGGCTGCGCAAGCGAATGCATCAACGGCGGCGTTTGGGAAATCAGCTGAGACTAGCCTACTATATGACGACTGCATATTTCGTCGGGCAACTTTTGCAACGTGACCTGTCGGTGCTTGTGCTTGTGCAGGTGGGAGATGTGGACGTACGTGCCCATCCCGTTCGTGGCATTTGTTTCGTGGGTGTCTGCGGTCGAGTAAGTGGAATGATGCGTGGGAACTATTTGACTGAACTTGGTAAGTGTAGTCAACCTGCATGTCATTTTGTAGACGTCTGCGGTTGAGTGAGTAAGTGTAATAATGCGTGGGAACTATTTGACTGAACTCGGTAAGTGTAGTCAACCTGCATGTCATTTTGTGGACGTCTGCGGTTGAGTAAGTGAGCGTGATGCTGCGTGGGTTTGTAGGAATCAGTGGTTTGGTGTAGTGTTTGACTGCGGACTTGAGTGAGCGTGGTTCATCTGCGGGGGGAATAAGTTGTTTCCTAAAGTGGGCAGTTGTCTGTGGTTGAGCAAGTGTACTGGTCCTGCGTATGTGGTAGGAATCGGTGTTTTGTTGTAGTGTTTAAGTACGGACTTGAGTAAGCGTAGTAAATCTATAGAGGAATAAGTTATTTCATAGGTTGACTGTGAACTTGAGTAGGTGTACCAATTCTGTGTGGGAAGTGGTGTTTTCCTTACTTATTGACTGCGGTCTTGAGTAAGCGTACTAATGCTGCGACGAAACAACTTCCTAGGTGGTTGTCTGCGGACTTGAGGAAGTGTACTCATTCTGCAATAAAATAACCTCCTAGGTGGCTCTCTGCGGACTTGAGTAAGTGTACTAACTCTATAATAGAATAACTTCCTAGGTAGTTCTCTATAAACTTAAGTACTCATATCGCGAGGAAATAACTTCCTAGCTAGTTGTCTGTGGACTTGAGTAAGCGTACTAATATCACGAGGAAAACAATTTCCTGGCTAGCTGTCTGCTGTCTTAAGTCAGCGTACTAATCTCTGCATGGGAATTAGTCTTTTTTCGTTTAGGTAGTATTTGACTATGGTCTTGAAGAAGCGTACTAGCTAGCCCTGCGTAGGAATAGGTTTTTTGCTAGGTAGTTATCTGCCTGTCCTGAGTAAGCCTACTAATTCTACAAAGAGATAAATTATTCCTGTAGTGATTAAGTACTATCTTAAGTAAGTATATTTATCCTGCGTTGGAACTAGTGTTTGCTCTAGCATACAACTGCGGACTTGAGTGAGCGTACTAATCCTGCGTAAGTACAAGTTGTTTCAAGGTTCGTGACCTGTGGTGTTGAGTAAGCCTACCTACCTATCCTGCGCGGTCTGTGTTTCCTCGTAGTGTTTGACTGCCGTCTTGAGTGAGCGAAGTATCTCACGCGGGAACAAATTGTTTCCTGGGGGCTTTATCTGCGGTCTTGCGTGTTCTAATTATTTGTACGAATCAGTGTTTTCCATAGGCCGTGTTTCACTGCAGTCTCGAGTAAGCATCCTAGACCTGTGTAGGGATGAGTGTTCTCTGTAGGTAGTGTTGAATAAACCACCTCCGCGTGTGGCTGCTACAAGGCGAATACCGTGCATATATCGCTGCTTGCAACTGTCTGTGGCCCTTCACATTTGTGCGTGGCCAGCCTCCGCTCACATCCCATGGCAGCAACGTGAATCTCATTCTTGAGCAACAGACACAAGACCGGTCGCGGCCATGTTGGCTGTTGTCCAATGCAGCCATGACTCACTCACAACGTTCATGGCCGGGATGCGTTTTTCTTGTTGAGCAACACGCGGCCATGTGTGTTTATTGTCCAACACATGCATGATCCGCACATAATGTTCATGGCCGTGACGTGAGCATGTACGTACGTACACGACTTGCTCTCAAAATCAATCGTCACAACGACGTGCCATCTCTTGTTGCAACGCATGGACACTTCGCTCAAAAGTGCCCACGGTACGGTAGCGACGTGAGATCCTCATGGAGCACAGCCACAAGACCGTCAACGACGTAGTCATTTCTGCGCAATACGCGCAACATCCCGCTCATCATTCATCATCATGCATATCAGCGTCGTGTGTCCCTCCATCAAACGCACCATCCTCCTCATGACCGCCCGCGGCCGCACCATGCCAACACACGCCACTGGTGATTCACGGCTCCAACAAAGACCACCTCGACGACCTCATCACACTCATCCCACCGTACCCCTCCTGTTCTCCCCCTAATCCGAGCACGCACGTCCTCAGGACACCCATCCTCGGCCGCTATCAAGCTCCAGCCACTACTCCTCCATCCTGTCGCTGTCCTGCTCCGGCGGCGGTGGCGGCGGCGCAACCGAGACAGTCAGCCCGCACAGCATGGCTGAAAAGCGCAACCTCTGTCCAGCGATGCTCTACGGCCCCATTCAGCCTTTACTCTTTGTCAAGGGTTAGGTACCTGACTTACATCGCCGTTAGCGTTGGCTTGGAGCATCAGCTGCTCCGGGTGCGCCAAGATGTAGAGGGCATGTTGGCGGCGCTGGAGTTCTTGAAGGTTCATGGGCGGCACGCTGCTGCGTGTCAATGCCGTGTGTGGGAAGAGGAGAGAGGAGCGAGCACAAGGGATGTGGGAGGACTGTACTGCGAGCCGAACGTGAGGGGCCGTTCCGTCAGGTCGATTTTGCCTTTGGGCTTGGCGTTGGAGATTGTTGTGCTGGTGAATATGTCGGCCGTGGTGGGCGGGCGGCGGTTGGGGCGGGTTGGGCTGCGGCGGGCTGGGCTAGTTGCAGAGGCCATGTTTGTGTGGATGTGTTACTAACACACACGACCAGAAGGAATAATGGAGTTTGGTTTCGATCGATGGGGGAGGAGAGAATGAGGGAGCTTGGCGGAGTTTATGGTTGTGAATGGACGGGGGAAGAAGGGGGAACCCGAGCTCCAACTCCACACTCCACACTCCACACCGATAATTTGGCCCATTGGGTGCTTATCCCGTCACGTGCGCAATGCTTATCGTCACATTTACGTACCGCGCCGAGTTCATGTGAATTGTATGTAGAGTACTTGGTATAAAGTACGTCATATGTACACTGTCTTCTTACCTAGGTACTTTATCCAGTCCAATCAACGCTGTAGTACAGGTAAAGTACATTTCGCGCCCCCGTCGCATCCGTATGTACTCAACCCAATGCGCTGTATAGTAAAGACACATCACCGCCATATCAGCACGCCTTGCCCCTTTTCGCGTGGAGCCAGTGTCCGCCGTGTAATCATGCCAGTCGTCGCCGTACGCCAATGTCAACAAGAAGACTGCGTGAAGCAGGTCTCGTCGATCATGTCCATCTCATGCAAGCCTGTCTGTCGCAGAGCGGATCCCCAAATGGGGAAAACGAGAAGAAAATTTGGAGAAGAAAAAAAAAAGGGGGTGTCATGGTGATCGACCTATTTTGTATGTCGCATATATGAATGGAGGGGCAGAATGAAATCGAGAAGAAGAGGTGTTCAGAGATTCGGACATGGAATGTAGAAGGCGGAGAGATGAACAAAGGAGGAGCGCCAGAGCCTGCTGTCGAATATGACCAAATTACACCAATGTGTGTGGGTATGTAGAGGTAGAGGTGTGTGTGTGTGTGTGTGTGTGTGTGTGTGTGTGTGTGTGCTGGTTTCCCCTCCCGATGTCGAGTCATCTGCTAAAATTGATCACGGCGAGCTATTCATACTTCCGTTAGCATCTGGAAAATCAGAATCAAGGACGAGAGAACGTGGAAGGATAGGATGAGGAGAAGGAACCCGCACATCTCTTTGCTGCGGACTTTGGTGCGTTCGATACTTACCCTGCTGTTGGAACCGTACGCCAGCTTCTGACCACTCACATCCCAACACAGACAATGCTCATCCTCCTCGTCCGACTCAGATCCACCTTTCAGGCTGAGCCAGCCTGGGTGTGGCGGCCGATTCCAGCTTGCTCTCGGAATCGAATGATTGTCGACTTTCCAGATCAAAACCTGCCGCGAGGTGGCTCCAGCGATGAAGGCTCCGTCGGGCGTGAACGCCAGTCGAACAATCGGCGAATCCATGGTCAAAAAGCACTTGGCTTTGCTGTCCGGTTTCCGTGCGTTCCAGATCAAGATCGCGCAGTCCTCGCCGCCCGTAGCAATGAGACGCTCGTCATCCGTCCCCAACTGATTCGGGGGTAGGGGCTGCCACGCCATGGTGGTGATGGCTCCTTGATGGGCAGAGATGGACCGTCTCTGTCCCGACTCGTCCCAAAGCTACACAAGTAACACACCAGAAAGTCAGCAAAGCGTTTTCCCCAACGTGTGCATCACAAACCACTCTCATCTCCAAGCCCCGCCCCCCAGGCCCCTAGTCTTGTGCAACAGGAAACACGTACGTCAAGAATGCCCTTGTCACTGGACGTGGCAGCCAATTTTGAGCGCCAGTCGAACAAGACCTGGGTGAAACTGTCATCCTCCCTCGTGTCCAGCCTGCGCACCTGCGCTATGGATGAATCTGTGCAGCGAAGGCACAACAGCAAGTCGCCGCCTGTCAACAGGAGCTCCGCATCACTGGTCCACGTGGCGTCCAGTGGTGTGACGGCGATGTCATGTCCGGGCAATTGATGCGTAGAGGTGACGCCGGTGGCGGACGACCAGACGCTTATCAGTGCACTCCCCTGCTCTGGTGAGATGGCCAGCAGAGCCGTGTCACTCGGATTCCAGCTTAGCTTGATGACGGGCGGCTCAGCTATCTCCATGGACTGCATGTGAATGCCATCGGCCGACCACAAGCTGACGATAGCACAGTAGCCTACGTCGGTCGCCACGGCGATGGTGGTGCCGTCAGACGTCCACGACAGGGCCGTGACAGTCGCGCTGCGTGGCGTGTCCGGATCGAGCAGGGAGCGACCTTTGGGAGACACGTGGTTGTGGCCGGGCTCGGGGAGAGAGGCACGAGAGATGGTCCACACACGGGCCAAGGCATCAGTCCCAGCAGCCGCCAGCATTGACGAGTCGCGAGGATTCCACTCGCACTGTAGCAGCACCGGAGCGTTCGTATTGTCGGCGCTCGCTGGCGACGGTGATGGCGTGGCCGTAGTCTCGGACAGGCTGCGCACTTCGTCCATGAGCCGGATGAAGGTCGTGTCGGTCGAGAGCTCCTCCACCTTGTCGACCTGCGTGCCCTGTTCGGGGCCGACGGTGCGGATCACGGGCGTGGGCAAGGGCTCGCCCTCGAGCGGCGACGGGTAGGCCCCCTGGTTGCCGCCATTGCTGAGGTCCTGATGGCTGTCGTTGACGTGTGATGAGTCATGGATGGGCTGGCTGTCGTCAACGTCCATGGGGTCGTGGGATGCATCGTCTACATTGTGAGCAGTGGCGACGGCGTTGCCAAGGGTCGTTGCAGCTGTCGTCATCGTCGTTGTCGTCGTACTCGTGTCGTTCATGGTGGTACCGGCAGCGGTGCTATCGTCGTTGCCGACGCCAGTCATTGGTGTGACTGCAGGAGCGGCAACACCGGGTGCAGGCGGTTTGGCCGCTGCTGCATCGGCGTAACCATTGCTGAGACGTAATCTCTTGTTTGGCGAGCCGCCCGATGGCTGTTGTTGCATGCGCCTCCGCGATGCATCCAATTCGCTGCTAAGCGTGACGGCATCATCTTCCACTTTGGTCTGCAATTGTATGTTCAGCGGTCCAAAGACACCAACCTGCAGCGGCTCTGCATCCGCTGCATTGTCCGCATCTCGTGCACGCTATAAATTTGTGTCAGCGCAAGAGTCCGTCAGCCACTATCTGCCTGACATGGCGTCAATAAAGGCAAGGGGGCGTCAGGGAACAGAAAGAGTAAGGGAGGGGGACCAGGATAGGACTGGACAGTACAGTACAGTACAGTGCAGTATATGAAGCAGAATTGAAGCGAGATGGTGTCAAACATCGCTTACCTGATTGAGGGCAAAGTCTCGTTCGAGAGCATAGTATAGAAGGCCTCTATTCACAACAGAAACCAATGCGTGGCACTTGACGTGGGGCGCAAATGCAAAGTCCCGATGGGGTGCGTTGACGTGCCACTCTTTCTGGAATTTGGCCGCCGTTTCGCGAAAATCTGCAAAACGGGCCAAGTTAGGACGAAAGGGAAGAGCAGGAGGGGGGGGGAGGTTCAAACAAAGGGCGGGCAAAGTCTGGACGGCGGTCGTCATGTGCAAAAAGAAAAGAGGAAAAAAAACAGAAAGGACATGATTTCTTTGCGCAGGCGCTGTCACGTACTGCCTTCAAGTAGATATCTGCACGTCGAATTAGCATTGTGTGATGGGCCGAGCGTCAGGCACACCCCCAAAACGAGATGCACGACGGCTGGCTGTGCATGCTGAGACAACGAGGGGGCTCACGACGCCTCCGTCCAGGCAAGAGGGACGGCGTAGAGGTCGACGAGATGGACATATGGGGAAGAAATGCAGAACGATTTCGTTTCCAACGGTCAAGAGGACACACGCACCTCCAGATCAGAAAGTTGACCCTATCCGAGTCGAGGAATTCCTTGGCCACCATGGTTCTGCGCGCCGCAGGTGGGCGGCTGAGAGGTGGGAGCGCCGGCCGCGGAGCGACAGACGCGGTTGGTGACAGCAGCTTCGCGATGCACAGTCAGGTCGAGGTGATGCCGTCGATGAAGATGCCTCCGTCTCGTGATCGACTGAAGCCGAGCCCGGGGGAGGTTGGAGCTGGGCGAAAACGGAGGGGGGGGGCGCGCAGGATCCAAGCAAAAGTGAGAGTCAAGGTGAGGGAGTGAGTGAGTGAAGATTCACGAGCGAGATGAAATCCACATCTCGCAGGTCAGGTCCCCACCAACACGGAGCGCTTTGCTGGTGGACGGCCATCCCCAGAGCGGACATGGCGAACTCGACTGTTGAGCAGGTGCGGCGGCCAGGGAGGGTAGTGGTGGACATGAGTGTGGTACGGAGTTCCGGGACCCACCCACGCTGGCTTAAACCAAAAAAAAAAGGGCCCTGGCGGCATGAGGGCCCTATCAACCGTCGTCCATTATTTGATGTTTGAGGAACCCGTCGACGGCGTGGAGATGGATCCCCCCCTCCCCGGCACATGATGATTACCTGTGACGACCGAGAGGTCTGTCCCGTCAACCTGGTAGCGATTCGAGCACCTGTGAATCGCCGTGTGCCTCGATCGATGCTCTTCTTCTGTTCTCACAGCTGGCCTTGATCTTGATACACGCATGCACGTACACTCACAGTTCCAGCACCTCCACCCTCCGTTCTCCTCGCCCGTTCGGAACAGCTGTCCCGTACGAGGCTGCCCAAAAAAACGGGACAAGGGAAGAAGAAAGTCGCCCCTCCCTCTCTACCCACCTGCCATGGACCCCAGTCAGCCTGGCAAGTGGACTTGGAAAGCGGCTTTTGTCTCGAGAGTTGCCGACTGGGCCAGGGCTTGGAGTCCGCGACTGCCTCTAAGTTAAGTAAGGTACTGTACTTACTATGCGCCTCCCGCTTCCCAAGAAAAAGAGGTGTACGGAGCACCTATCAAGTATCTATACCTGAGGTATCTAAGTGCTGCTTTACTTGAAGTTCTTAAACGCTCCACAGAACAACGAGAAGCCGATCTTGGAAACGACAAGTAAAACCACACCATGCACACGAACAACACACACACAGTCGCTCTCGCCAGGTTGCAGGTCCCGCCGAGGGGTGTGTTTTCATGCATGTGTTGTAGGTGCAGCAGGTGCACATGTGCATGTTCCATACGGAGTACATACATGTGCATGCACGGAGCACGTACGGACACAAAAAAAAAAGTTTGTGTAAACTACGTGCACGAGCACGGGTTTCGAAGCATTGCCCCCCAATCAAGGAGATGACAGACAATTGAGTACGGAATACATGCATGCATCTTCTCTGTGATCCATGGTGAGCACATGGACGAGTGATGAAGCCAAGGGATGATGGAAGGTCATATCGGGTCAACGTCTCTGTGTACTCCGTACTGTCTGATAATTCGCCCCGAAGTGCATTGCACCAAAAACATGCACCGGGGGGGGATGTTCAAAACCCTTCCTTCCCCCCCCCCCCCTCCCTCCTCTACCAGAGCAGGGGTCTGAAGAAGAGAGTCGACGACGACACGACCAGAACAGGTGCTTGTGCTGGTCAGGCAGCGGTAGGCGACTTTGTGCGGCTCCACGGTGCACGGGACGTGTGCAGCTGATGACGCAGTCTGACATTTGGCCCAACTGCCTGTACTCCGTACCTTATTGCATTTTTTTCCTTTTTGCCTTTTTGCCCGCTTTGCCCTTTTGATCTGAAGCAGCGGTTCGCGCAGTCGCCCATCCGGCCCCCCCCCCCCCGATTGTGCATGTTCAGGCTTGCATTTCTGCAACGTGATTCATGCAATGGCCAGGGGTTTGTGATCCATCTCGTCCGCCCATCCGTCCATCCAAAAACCCGCGGGCGACAAACAAAGGAGCAAAGCGAGTATCGAGGTGGATCCCCAACGCCTGGTCCGACTGATACATCGACCATGCACACACAGTCCAGTGCAACATGACCAAAAATGATCAGCCACTGGACACTGACGGGAAAACGACTTCTGTCGCCGCTGGCGGGAGCCAAGCGGTGGCTTTCGATTCGGATCTTGGCCCTTGTCCCACCCCCAAAATTTGTTGTGTCTCCAAGCTCCCCAGCCGGGACCTACGTTTCTGCTTTTAGCAACGCCCCTTCTTTTCCGACATCGAGTCAAAAGCAAGGAAGAGGGGGGGGGAATCCGTGCGCTTCCAATCTGTTTCGTAGCCAAACAAAGCTCGATGACGGAGGTGGTGGCGTCCCCCCCCCCCCCCTTCCTTTCCTTTCCATACCGCCGCCTTCGCAACACTCGCATGGAGGAGCCTGCGGTCACTGTATTACGTCGCGACTGACAGAGAACATAATAGCCGCACCGAACATCTTAGCGCCGGGGAGGGGTTCTCGGCCAGGGGTCGTGGCTGATCACGATTGACCTCGAGAGGGAATCTGCGGAAACAGGGTTGGAGCAGCGACGAATGCAGCCAATCATTGAAGAACGTCCACATCCCGCCTATGCGCATCGCCGCGGATGCATGCAGCATGCTGCTTCTTGCAATCGATCAGCCAACAAGAGCGTGGAGAGTGAGAAATTCCGAACCACGGTCGAGCCAGCGACCATCATTAAGGAAAGAGAGACGTTGGGACCAGTTTGGGGGGCCCAATACGTCGAGGGGGGCGGTTTATAATAGCAGGTCTGCCGGACACTCCCGCCATTCATCCCATCAATGAGGACGTTGGAGCCTGCCACGGTACCCCGGACAGGAGCAGTTGCTGACCCCATGTCATGACCGCCAAGACAGCTTCGCCTCCGGCCAGGTGTTCAGAGGGAAAAACCGGCCGCATCCCATTTGATCCCGCTTTCCCCCCCCCAAACTGGAAGATGATGGTCACATGAGCAACTCCTTCCCTGCACAGTTGTGACACGAATGCTTACATGAGAGACTTGAGGCGCTGTGCCTCGCCTTGTCTCCGATATCTGCACCCCAGACGATTGAACATCGATTGGGCAGACGCTACGAACGAGCCCGGTCGACTATCTGGCGCAGACCAAGGATGACCTCTGTTCTCCATAGTCCTGCGGTCCCTGTCTCGTACCGGCAAACGTGCAAGCAAGTACCGTTTAGTGGTCTGTGCAGCAAGCGGTCCTCCATCAAAGCAGTCTTGGTTTTTTGACATATGGAGTGGGCTCTTCAGACTTGCTCGTAAGCCGGTGTGAGAGCGTCTCCGGCCCTCGGGCTACTTTGAGAGCTCGCTCAATTTTGGAGGGGGCCAAACGTCACGTCATTTGCTACATGCGCAGCTCCGAGATGCCTCTTTAGCATCATCGGACATATTGGCGGCGACTGAGGCAGCCCAGCGCATGTCGCACTTCAGATGCACGCGTTGCGTTTTCTCCTGGCTTGAGCTGACAAGAACGAGAACAGCCTTTGTTTTTGACAAGACGAGCTGGCCACACAGAGCGTTCACGTGGCAGCAATTACCCGTGACAGGGATCCTTACATTGAATGGACATGTCCCTTCAACTATCAATAACAGACGACACTTTTCGAGAAGCGACAGAAAGCGCCCAAAATCTCATTCAAACCGGTAGCCAACATCCATGGGGCTTGGCGCGCAAGCGCATTTCATGCGCCTTTTTCACAAATCCCGGCACATGCCCACGGGTATATCTCGAATCCCGGCTGCAAATATTTCTGAGTTTCATTACTACTACTCATGTGCAGAGTACATATGCACACTAGGGGTCTGACAGAATCATTGTTCCGGCACCTTCCACCCCATTGACCGTACGTACTACCCGTCTCGCACGGGCGCCTTCTATCGTGTCAGATGCCGTCCCCGTGGCCGTCTGGAAGACGGATGTCGAGGACGGCGCGGTCTGCAAGTAAAGTGCATCATGTGCGTCGCCGACTCGCGGAACCTGGTCAATGCGTGGAACGACAGATGTCCCCTGCTGAGCGAGCGAGTGCTCCCTTTTCTTGATTCGAGGTAGTAGTAAATTGTAATATCCTCCACACGCCAAAACGCCGAGCCAAAGCAATAGCTCGCTGCCATATATGACGATGCCGGGGATGTCGGGGCTGGGCTGGAAGAAGACCGAAAGCAGGGAAAAGAGGTCTCCGGCTGCATCAATGCCCACAAATATAAAGGATATGCCCCTGACTGAGTGATGAGTCCAAATATCCCAATAGTGACGCAACACACCGGCTGAGAGCAGCGCTGCGGACAGCGAGGCCATGAGGATCATCGGCCACTCAATATTACGCGGCTGAAGGAGACGAAGGCCGATTATGAGAGCGGCCTGGCATGCACCCATCACGAGAACAATTGGCAACAGCGTGAGCAACAGCCTCGACGCCGACCAGCCCTGGTCTTGGGATCAGCTGATTGATATGAATGAA
This sequence comes from Aschersonia sp. MBC 735, assembly GCA_030783925.1. NCBI lineage: Eukaryota > Fungi > Ascomycota > Sordariomycetes > Hypocreales > Clavicipitaceae > Aschersonia > Aschersonia sp. MBC 735. The sequence continues at coordinate 30,483 of JARJRV010000366.1, read as the reverse complement.
GCGTCACGCACGAGCCAAAGAAACCTTTTGGTAGTGATGACACTGTGCCCAGGTAATCAGGCTCAAGACCGTGAGTATCTGAGGCTGGATGCGCAGCGCGATATTGAACCTCTCGATGATGTTGTAGGCGCCGAGGGGAACGCCGGCCCAGGCCCAAAGCATCATCATGGACGGCTGCAGACCAGTGGCATGATGTCGCCGGAAATTGACGATGATCTGCGGGACGAGCTGTGTGACTGTGAGAATCCGACCATGAGCGGATACATGGAACCATCATGACTTGCCTGAATCGACCAGCAAAACTGTATATAGGAAGCATTTAGTGACCGAAGTGAGCGGCGAGCAGGTACTCTTCATGCGCGTAGGGAAGAAAACCTTACCGCACCCAGCGTGCCCAAAACATTGGCCACGACGGACACATCCATGGCGCCGACGGACGTGCGTGACCACAGTGGCCCAAACGCGGTCAAAGTCGACTGTTTGTAGGAGTCGTCGTTCCATTACTGCACGAGGAGCATCACGAGGCATGATGGAAAAAACGGGGCTAACTACTAGGCAGGTTCGTGACGACATCGAGGGCGAGAGAGGTCCGGAAACTTTTTGGATACTTGAACTATATCTGCAATGGCACGTATGACAATGCACGTGGCGGCAATCTCTTCTCTATGTGATTGACAGCATGCTTGACCACATATGTATGGCCCGTCTTCTCGCCCCGATAGCAGCAATCGTGTGCAGACTGAACTTTCTGTCGGCCTCAGGCCACTGGTACTTACCACCCAGCATGCAGTCCCCACCTCGTCCCCTGCCACACCACCAGCATCCCCGGCTCGCCAGTCGCAGCCACATATGCCACAAGGGGGTCAGTCGTCACGTCGCGACACCATTTCCTCCACCACAGTACGCCGCGCCGTCGATTGCTTCCACGATCCCCGTCCTCCCTCTCCACGGAGACAGCGGCATTGTCTCGCGCGAGGCATCGGGTCTCGGGCCGTTTTTAAGGAAGGAATTCGGGATCCTCAATTTCGTCAAGTTGATCGAGCCGCCGAACCACACCCGTCGGCTCTCTTTTGTTTCCTTTTCTTCTTCTTCTTTGTCCTGCAGCCCACGATGCCTCCAAGAATAAACATGCCCCCCGTCACCAGGGGCCTCTTGATAGCTCTGTTGTTCCAGTCGGTACTCAGCGCCGCAATCCGGTACCGTCAGTGGAGCGAGAAGGCCCACGTCGTCATACCGTACTTGACGCTCGTGCCGCAGCTCTCCCTCATGTACCCGTGGACGTTTTTGACAAGCTCGCTGGTCGAGAGTAACATCTTCACCTTGGCCACGTCGGGCCTGACGCTGTACCATGGAGGGCGGTACCTCGAGAGGGCGTGGTCGTCGGCCGACCTGGCCAAGTTCCTGGTCGTGACGGCGCTATTGCCCAATGTGCTGACCTTTCTGGTCATGATCTTCTTCTTCACGCTCACGCGCAACGAATCCTGGTCGTATGTTCTTTTCCCTCTTCAGCAAGAACCACAAAACGCCCGCGCGCGCGCATACTGATCACCACTTCTGCACCACAGCCTCGCCACCATCTCCGGCGGCGTGTCCATCCAGGCCGCCTTCCTCGTCGCCTTCAGCCAACTCATCCCCGCCCACACCGTCACGCTCTTCCGCGGCATCATATCCCTCAAGGTGCCACGCCTCCCGCTCCTCTTCGTCGCCATCGTGGCCGTCTTGTCACTCACGCCGCTCCTCTCCCGCGCCTCCCCATGGCAAGCCACCTTCGGCTTCCTCGTCGGCTGGACCTACCTCCGCTTCTACAAGACCGTCTTCCCCGACCTCGACACGTCGCAGCCCACGTCCCTCCGCGGCGACGCCAGCGAAACCTTTGCCTTTGCCGAGTTCTTCCCCGGCCCTGCTAAGCCCTTTGTCGGGGCGCTCTCGGACCAGATCTTTGCCGTGCTCGTCGCCGTGCGACTGTGCACGCCCTTCTCTCACGCCGATTACTCGGCCGCGAGGGGCGAGCGCGCCCTGCAGCGAGGCACGCCCGGCACGGCACGCGCAGAGGCAGAGCGCCGCCGCGCCATTGCCCTCAAAGCACTCGACCAGCGACTCAGCGCTGCGTCGGCCGCTCCTCGCCCTCCTCCCGTGCAAGCGACGGGGCCGACCGTGTCGCAGCCTCCTCCTAATACGCATACGGCCATGGCGGCCAATCCGAGTGATGTGCTTGGCGAGACCAAGTTTGAGCCGGACGAGCATGCGAGTCACTGACGGAGGAGCGGGCATGGACCTGTGAGGCTGGGTCATGGAGAATAAATGACATGTCGTCCATCGCCGTGAAGGTGAAGCGCATACGCCCTGCTACCTACCTTGGTCTTTGAATCTGATCTACGCGTCACCAGTCACATCCACATCCGAGCGGCAGTACACGCATTAGCATTCTGTGCAGAGAGCATATACCTCACCACCTGAAGCTGCACCCAATTCACGTCGCAAGGAAGAGGTGCTCAATAGGTCAATATGAATATATTCTACGAAGAAGCTTCTGTAGGGAAGCTGTCACACTTTCTTTGCGCAACACCCCGGCGTGCGCTCCACGTGACCAGGGGTCCTGTTCATCCCGTTCAGCACGGGCCGGGGGCAGCCGAACCCGCTAGTGCGAGTGACGCATCAGCGGAGGGAGTATGCACCGAAGTACGTCAACAATGATTACTCAAAGCTGGCTGGTGCGGGGTGGATGTGCTGCATCCCATGACGGCAGCATCAACACTTTGGGGCACTCGTTTTTTTTCTCCTAAGTTCGGTCGGGACCTCGCACAACCTCGAAGGGACCTGACCAGGCAATGGCTGCTCCCAGAACGGCGTGAAATGACGGTTGGGAAAGGCGTCAACTTTTGAGGGCAAGAAAAGCGGCGCGGCTCTCAACGGGGCATAACAATCGTTTCCTGGGCAGTTGTGGAGAAAAGACCAGAAGGCTGCCCAGCCAGGGGCGCTGTTAGCTTGGTTGCGAAGGGAACAGCGACCTTAATTGGTCAGCCACTGAACCAGTACACCTGCGAGACCAATAATGGGCCATGGACGGCCCGGCGCAGAGCATGCATGCATTGTGTGCGAGACACATCTGAACCCTCTCCTCGGAGAACGGCTTCTCGAGGTCAGTGGGGTCTCATGATAGGAAATGCTATGCGAGTTGACTTGTCAACGGGAGAGTTCGTCAGGCTCGGAAAAATGCCTTGACTGCATGAAGGTTTTTGGGTGACATGTGGCTGGTGGCTGATACGTTCCTATTCCCTGGTACATACCTAGGTACCTTATTAATGCTCTGTCAGCAATCCGTCTCCGATAATGGCGATGTGTAATTGGCGAACTCATACGTAGTCGAGCATCATTTCCCGCCTTCAACCGTTGAATTTGTCCGGAAGACAGGAAAAAGAGATTCGCTACTTGCGCTTGTCTTGGCCGGCAGAATGAGTGGCGACGGCGCTGTTGGCACGTCTCGGCCTTGGCCTTGATTTCAATCGATAACTTGATTCGGAGTATGATGCAAAATGAGTGGTTAATAACTGTGGTCCGGCATTTCATTTCGAGTTCTGGTCACTGATAGGGTGCTGCTCGCTCAAGCACATGCTGCTCATGAGTGAGCATATCAACTGAGGCTTCGCGCTGACATTTTGGGATATGCTGCATCGAGCGAGCAGAGGCTCTTCCCCTCGTCGCGATCGGTCGCTATAAAGATATCATGCAATATCAAATATGTGCTTTACTGCAACGATAGATTTCCTGGGAGCTTGGATAGGCCCAAGTATCGCTTCGTCTTGTTTTCGGGTTCCAGCAATGTAAGCGACATGCTCCCAGTGAGTGGCACGCGTGGCTTTTCCGAATCAACAGGCTACTCAATTATATGTTGCCTAGCTGGAAGTGTTTGTCCTGAAGGCTGAAGGGCAAAGACAAAGTATCCGAAATGTTGGCCCGACTCGGCGATCCACGATTATGGCTGCGCGGGTACGGGGATCAACAAGCCCGACAAAAGAGGGGAGGGGGAACGTAAACACTGTCAGACGTTGCTCATTAGTAATATTAATAAGTTGTGAGGCACTCAGACAGATGGCGAAGTTACTTCTGGCGGGGTTCCATGAGGAAATAGAGGAATATTATGCTGTGATAATTTGCAAGCCCATGTTTTGCATCGTGACCCTTAGGCTCCTTCCCTCCATCTTTAGTCTAGGGATGGGCTTGCCTTTTTCGTTCCGACCCCACGCACAAGCGGATCACTGCAGACATTGGCAGACACGGAAATCACGCCACGGGTCTGTTTCCTGCCTCTCAGGCACCAAGGCGCAAACGTCGAAAAACGAAGCACAGTCCTCCATACGGAGCACCGTATCAATTCTTTGATGGTCAAGTGAAACGCCAGACTAAGTGCACGTGTCCTATTCGGATACCGGTTCAGACAGAGGTGGGAAGACTTCAACAAGCCACGCATGCTCGCCGGACGATACTCGTGGCCAAGGCGCAACGGATTGCGTCGACCACACCACGGCTGTGCCCAGGCATCTGCATTGTCCACCAGATTCGACTTGATGGCAGGAGATCTGTGCGCGCGCCCATCTGACCAAAACGGGACCGGACCGGACCATGCAATGCAAACGGAGGAGCCATGCTCATGCTCCCGTTACACCGCATGTCTTGAGCTCTGTCAGCGTGGCAGAGCTCCCCAATATAGACTGTGGAAAAGACGAGAAGGATCAAAGAGTTGGCTGTTGCGCTGCGCCGCGTTCAAGGGCAAAGCAGATTCATCGTCATGGAGACTGGGGCTTGCGTACACGGTACATATCAAGCGACTTCCAGCCAATAAGCCGCAGGAGGTGGTGGGCGCCGTTTGACTTTGGGGCCCAACTTTTTGTGGCGGACGGGTTCGTTCATGGCACGACGAGAAACACACTGTGTGCGGGATTTTGGGTTGGGTTGGGTTAAAAAATGCGCCACACGTGCAAGCTCTGTTCGCAGCCTCGTGATGGCTTGACTAGCAGTCTCGCACCGTCGAGACCCTTAATTGCGCCCGTATTTTGAGTTTCGATGAGCCGACTCATTCCCCCCCCCTGTGCAGCTTTTACTGACAGCCCTGAGGCAGAGTAAGCAACGGAAGCCAGACGGATGGACCAGTGCTCCTCATCTTTTCTTGTCCTTGTACGACAGCCATGCCATCTCAACTCTGCCAGACTGGCAGGCAGCATGGAGTACGACAACCGCGTTTCATCATCGGGCCCGCCAACGCCTTACTTGCCAGGGATTTTATTGCCGGGAGGCGGCAGAGGCTGATGGCTGCCTGCATGGCAGCAAAGTGTGTTTCTTGAACGGTTCGAGGCGCGAGGCCGCTTTGGGCTGGCCGCCCGCATGATTCATTCTTTTGCCACACTTTGTTGTGACCCTTTACGAGGGCAATCCCAAGCAGCTCTTCTTCAAATCAATCTGATGCAATCGCTTCGTCGTGCCCGGCAGCCCCGCACCATGACATGTCACGTGCCAGCGAGCCCTACTATGCTTGGCTCCCGGGCTCCCGGGCTCCCGGGCTTTCTTCCCCCCCTGATCTAAGAGTATTTCCAAAAGTAAGTTCGCCCGAGAGGACTGCGTGCATGACGCTGTGACGAAAGACGTAATTGCTCGAGGTGCGCGCGCACCCCGTGTATTTTGACCAGTTGGACATTTCCAGAGTATGAAGTGTCACTTGCGCGCCGGCAGTGCAAGACAAGACCTGGATGCAGCGTGCACAGGAGCAGCTGTCGCTCGTACATCAGGATTCGTTGGCGCGCATGCAGTCTGCCGTTTCAATGACTTGGAGTGCATCAAGCAGTATTACTCCATGCTCCGCACAAACATTGGTGCCCTTGTGCCTCACAAGTCTGCACTGCACGTAAGGAGTCGGTGAGCCTTGTGCTTTGTCAGCCGTTCTCGCCAGCAACTGTTTGCCAAGGAACAAAATTCCCGAGGCACGAGATGGGTGGGGGAGCAGGGACAAGCAGAGGCCCAACGCACAACGGACCCTCCAGTCATCATGCATCCGCGCAAAGAGAGCGATGGTCGAAGCCTGGAATAGTACCAGACCATCATCACTCAAAGCGCCGGCCGGGTCATGCCAGATATTGAGAGGGGCCCCCCCGCCTATGTGACCCACTCACAACATTTGAAGGGCCGGAGGGGTGGGGGAGTGGCAGAAGAAGACTGCGATGTGGATCCAGGGGCGTGGCTGTGGCCTCTACTCTTGGTGTGGGTCACACGGCATGCGGCTTACCGCCGCTGTGTGGAATAGAACCAGGCATGCACACGATAGTAGGGAGTCACAGGACAGACAGGACATTGAAGACCAAGTACAAGGAAAATGAACAAGAAAGAACACAACCAGATCGTGCGACCCAAGCCTCCTGGTCATTCATGGCAAGTGGCGAGAGCTGGTCTCTCTGATTGAGGCTGATCGTGGCACGGCGCGGCCTTTCATCTTGTCTTCCACTCTGACTCGAACGCGCGCGCCAGGCACGAGAGACCCCTTGTCATGCCTTTCCCGGCCAGGTACTTACTACGATGCGGGTGGTGATGATGTCTCCGTCTGGTGCATGCGCTTGGCGTTCGTTGGCAGGCCAGATGGATGTTCCAGATACACCAGGGCCGATGCAGGTAAGCCCCCCCGTCACCCTCCGCAAGCCTCGAGCCAGCAAAAGCAACGAGTGGCAGGCAAGCAGGGAAAAAAAGCAAAGATGGAGAGACAGCGCAACCTCTCAACCTGGGCTGGCACCAAATGCGGCTTGCAGAACAAGAAGCATGGTCGAGGCGTTGCGTGGCCCCGCTCGCTTCGAGGATGGCACGCCGGTGTGGGTCTAGCGCGAGTACGCCCGCTCCCTCCCATTTTCATGGGTTAGGTGAGTTTGGTCGCCAGCTGTGCAGGTCCTTCCTCCACCAACGGCCTCTCCCCAATGGCCCGTTTTCCTCTCTCCTCCTTCACCCATGCGTCGTCAGTCTGGAGACGGTGCTTCGGCTTCACGGATCGCGGTTTGTCCTCACCATTTTGATTGTCATTGTCCTTGAACGAGTTCAGTGACCTTGGCTGGCCCTCCGTCACGCCGCCTGTTGCCTCCCATCCACTTTTATTCGGGGTTTCTTGACGCCGGCTTCATACGACGTCGGCCTAACCGACTTCTCCCTCTCCTTTGACCCCCCTCAAGTCCATACGCGGACGGCTCACCGTCAATTCGTCATTTTGTACGAAAATCGTTTTTTTGACTTGCGCACGCTCGGCCTGCGACTCTGGTCCCTTCGTCGCGCATTAAGACTTTGCTCGTCGCCAGAGTCTTCGCGCGCCCCCCCCCCCCCTCCTTGCCGCCCCAGATATCTTCTGTACTCCTTTCAGCTCGTGTCGTTCGGGATCATCCCTTGTCGTTACCAGCGCCAACTGGTCTTCCGCTGCGCCCGCGATTACCAGCGTCATTGGCCGTCACCATGGCGAATCATCATGCCTCGCCGACGCTGATGAATATGCAGCAGCACCAGCACCCGCACCCGCACCAACATCAGGGTCATGTGGCTCACTCTCAAGGCGCTCATTCTCAGAGCGCTCAACAAGGCCACTTTGCGCCGCCGCAGCAGATAGCTGCTATGAACGAGTCTGTCTGGCTACAAATTGGTACGCGAGTACTACCCATGCCTCAGTTCGCTGAGGCTGCTTTCCTCCTGTGCATTCGAGACTAACAGCTGCTAAAGGGAGCTGTTCTGAATTACTTCGCCTCCCAGATGAGGCCATGCATGCCTACGAGCGAGCTCTAGTAGCGAATAGTGGCTCCGTGCCCGCCCTGACAGCCATCGGGTTACTTTACAAAGCTCGCGAGACCTTTGACAAGGCGCTTCAATACTTCAGGACTGTCGTCGACATCGAGTCGCAGAACGGCGAGGCTTGGGGCAATTTGGGTATGTGTACATGCCACCACCTTCTGCTCGGCTTGTTCTCCCGACGTCTCTTCGTCTGTTGACCTTTCCATCCGTCTAGGCCATTGCTATCTCATGACAGAAAATCTTCAAAAAGCGTACGATGCCTATCAACAAGCACTAGTCAACCTAAGAGATCCCAAGGTACCGTAATCAATCCATGAAGCCCAGATGATTCGGCGCCCTTGATTGACATATTGCGTGGCAGGATCCCATGCTTTGGTACGGTATAGGCATCTTGTATGACCGCTACGGAAGCTACGACTACGCTGAAGAGGCCTTCTCGCAAGTCATGACGATTGCACCAAATTTCGAAAAGGCAAATGAAATATATTTTCGGCTGGGTATCATATACAAGCAGCAGACAAAATTCGAACAGAGTCTCGATGTGCGTGGCGATCGAATCTTACCCAGTTGATCCACGTCCTCTACGTCCACAGCTAACAACCATTGCTTCCTCGTCAGTGCTTCAAATATATTGTCAATTCACCCCCTGGGCCACTGACCCAGGAGGACATTTGGTTCCAGATCGGGCATGTTCATGAGCAACAGAAGGACGTACGTGCCAGTCAACCTGTACATAGAAGGATTCACAGTGCGCTAACTCAATCCATGACAGTTGGAAAGAGCCAAAGCCGCATATCAGCGTGTTCTCGACCATTCGCCTAACCACGCGAAGGTGCTGCAGCAGCTGGGCTGGCTACACCATCAGCAAAGCACAGCGTACGAAGTCCAAGACCGCGCGATCTCATACCTAGAGAAGTCTGTGGCAGCTGGTAAGATTCACGCTCCCGACCACTTCAAATATTCATGACGCGCTTTGAAAGGACGGCGCTTGCTAACAGGGCCACCCTCGGCAGACAACGGAGATGCTCAGAGCTGGTATTTACTTGGTCGCTGCTTTATGGCACAACAGAAGTATCCCAAAGCCTACGAAGCGTATCAGCAAGCTGTCTACCGCGACGGCAAGAACCCCACATTTTGGTGTTCGATCGGAGTGCTCTACTACCAGATCAACCAGTATCGTGACGCACTGGATGCCTACTCTCGTGCTATCCGTCTCAATCCCTACATATCGGAAGTGTGGTATGATCTGGGCACTTTAGTAAGTCAAGCAGTCCAGCGTGGCCGTCGTCAACGACGTAGATTGCTCATCATTTTTCTTCCATAGTATGAATCATGCAACAATCAGGTGAACGATGCCCTGGACGCGTACAACAGAGCAGCTGAGCTTGATCCGAACAATCCTCACATAAAGGCACGGCTGAGTCTTCTGCGTTCGGGTGGCTCAGCCGGGGCAGGCGGCGGTAGTGCTCCTCAACCAGCAGACGTTCATCCGAATGCTTACCAGGCAGCCGGACCTTCCGGGCCTGTTGGACCACAATGGGGGAGCGCCTCGCAACAGCCTCCCGCCGGTGGCCCGCCTCCGGGTCCATCCGGGGCCGGTGACAACTGGGCCGGTCGGCTGTCCAACGTCAACCCTCCGCCACAGCCTCCTAATCCCTACGAAAACCGTGACCACTTTCGCGGCCCTCCTCCTCATCCCCATCCTCAACGTCAGCCCAGTCCTCCGCAAGAGCAACAGATGCGGCCTGCATATGATGCTCGCGGGCCCCCTCATCCACCTCCTTCGCGACGTGGTCCATCCCCAGCGTCCGCTGCCGGACATCAGTACGGACAGCCAGCACCGCCTCCCCCTCAGGCCCAAGCTGCAGGCCCCTCCCCCGCCGATCGAAGGGTTGCGAACCCCAACTGGATGGGCACAGCCCCTTCGTCATCTGGCAGTCCTTCTTCGGCCAGTGCCAACGGAGCTAACCCGCCCGCCAACGGTGCACCTCCGTTCCGACCTACGAGCAGTCCGCGGGGCGAAATCAGACCTCACGACAGTCGCATGCCTTCGCCCAAGACAACTTACTCCCAGCACCAGCCTCCCCCGCACGCTTATGCGCACCATCCGGACGCACCCAACCCGGGTCCTAATGATATCAGTCAGGGGCCCCTCCCCGGCGGTGCTGCAGAGCCTGCCCTCCAGCGTTCCGATGACAGACCGCCGTCTGTCGTTCCCAAGCGCTTGCGTGAGTGGGAGGACGAGCCTGCCGTCAAGAAGCAGGCTAGCGAAGAAAATCGGTCTCGTTTGGAGGACATGAGGCATCGTCGCCAATCTACACCACCACGAGATGCATATCGCCGAAACTCGGGCGAAACTCGTCGCCTCGAAGAGCCGCGTCGCGTTGACGAGCCTAAGAAGGAAGAGTTGCGCGGTCCGAGCGAAGGCTATCATCCATCTGAGGCGGCACACCACCCCCAGAGTCACAGCGCTGGATCGAACCAATTGCCTCCCATGCAGCCAGCCACTGCTCCTTCTAACGAAAAGGCACCCGCTGGTCCAGCCCTAAAAGAAGAGCGCCCGGCCTCAGATCAAAGTACAACAATCGCTGCGACCCCCGCGGCCTCAGAACCCGAGCGGCCTGCCCGGAAGATGGACGTCGACGAAGAGTACGACGACAGTGCCGAGGATGAGAAGAACTCAGCATCGGCGGCGAACGCATCCGCCACGACGGCCGGAAATGCTGATCCCAAGATCACATCTCCGACGAACGCAGGCGTTAACGGGACAACAACTGCGAAAATGGACTAGGCAGACCTTTGTTCGTAAAAGTTCTTTCATTCGCGAGCGGCTCGAGTCTCCTGTTGCGCGTAACCTAGTGAATGATTTTGGTTTGCTTATCTCATGTATACCACGAGACTTTCTTTGCGGTTTCTCATTTCTCCTTGTCTACATGTCATACCTGGGAAGGATGCTCCAAGACACCGAGAATTTCAACAGCGACAGCGACAGCGACAGCTGATGTTTTTTTTTTTTTTTTTCCTTGGGAGGGAAGGTGGATGACGAAGAGCACAAAGGTCGATTTTGGCTACGAAATGCAGATTGCACCGTGTCTCCATCATTCACAAGTAGCTTTCGGCCAAACCAAAATGTGGAGTCTTGTCAATCATTCCGGCTTGCAATCTGTTCGCGGAGAAGAGGAAAAGACTTGAGGTGACGTATTACGAGCTTTGGAGAGAATAGATAATACGAACATAAATTGCATCATTGCGACGCGGCGACGGCAGACTCGCATCACGTGATGGGCGTCTCTCTGTAGACCGGTCCAGTGACGAGTGACCAGAGGAGAGCCCTAGCCTGTGGATGAAGACGTTAAGCCCCACTCGAGTCTGATGAAGCCAAAACAGGACTAGTGCACGCACATCGCAGGACCTCGCGTAATTTTCTGCCCACAGTCAGGAGGGCAGTGTCTTTTTGTTCGCTTTGAATTCGGGCCCGCAGTGCTGTATCGATTTCTTTCAGCATCAACATCCTTTACGACGCCGAAAATGAGTGTGAGTGTACACTGACGCCGACAACGACGAAGCACACTGACTGACTTTGCGCATTGGATCAGCACCGCAAGTTTGAGGCTCCTCGTCACGGCTCCCTGGCTTTCTTGCCCAGGAAGCGTGCCGCCCGCCATCGCGGCAAGGTCAAGTCGTGAGTTTTTTCTTTTCATTTCATTTCTTGCAGATAATCTTCCCCATTCTCGCTCAGCATTGGAATCGGAAAAGTAAATTCGATCACTGACGAGGCTCTGAATTGCGCAGCTTCCCCAAAGATGACCCCAAGAAGCCTGTCCATCTCACGGCGGCAATGGGCTACAAGGCCGGCATGACGACCATCGTCCGTGATCTCGACCGACCGGGTGCCAAGGCAAACAAGAAGGAAGTCGTGGAGGCCGTGACAGTCGTTGATACACCACCTGTACGAACAATGCAGCCCGCTTGGCTAATTGCAGCCTATGGCTAACATCTTCTCTTCCACTTTAGATGATTGTTGTTGGTCTTGTTGGGTACATTGAGACTCCGCGCGGGCTGCGCTCGCTCACGACCGTGTGGGCCGAGCACTTGTCGGACGAGGTGAAGCGCCGCTTCTACAAGAACTGGTACAAGAGCAAGAAGAAGGCCTTCACAAAGTACGCCAAGAAGCACTCGGAGAACAAGGGTGCCAGCATCACGCGTGAGCTCGAGCGCATCAAGAAGTACTGCACTGTCGTGCGTGTTCTTGCGCACACGCAGATCCGCAAGACGCCGCTCAAGCAGAAGAAGGCGCACTTGATGGAGATTCAGATCAACGGCGGTTCCGTGGCCGACAAGGTCCAGTTCGGACAGGACCTGTTCGAGAAGCCCGTCGCCATTGACTCTATCTTTGAGCAGGATGAGATGATTGATGTCATTGCCGTCACCAAGGGCCATGGCTTCAACGGCGTCACTGCCCGATGGGGTACAAAGAAGCTGCCTCGCAAGACGCACAAGGGTCTGCGAAAAGTCGCTTGTATCGGTGCCTGGCATCCTTCCCACGTCCAGTGGACTGTGGCTCGTGCCGGTCAGATGGGTTACCACCATCGTACGTCGGTCAACCACAAGATTTACCGCATCGGCAAGGGCGATGCCGAAGACAGCGCCTCTACAGAAATCGATGTCACCAAGAAGAAGATCACTCCGTATGTTTCCTCGTACCCCTTCTCTCACACAATTGTCCTACTAGAACATGACGAACTGACACGTTCTTCTTGCTGTACAGCCTCGGTGGTTTCGTCCGCTACGGTGAAGTCAACAACGACTTTGTCATTGTCAAGGGCTCCGTCCCTGGTGTCAAGAAGCGCATCATGACTCTGCGCAAGTCCATGTTCACACACACCTCCCGCCGTGCCTTGGAGAAAATCAACCTCAAATGGATCGACACATCGTCCGAATTCGGACATGGTTCTTTCCAGACTCCCGCCGAGAAGAAGCAGTACCAAGGCACGCTCAAGAAGGATCTGGCATCGTCTTAAGCAATTTCTTCTTTCCCGACGTGATCTCGGTTCTTCTCTGTCGGGTGTCGAGGATTTTTGTTTTGTGGGCGTGTTCTTGCAGCCTCTCCTGTCAGCTTGGTAGGACATGATGCGATGCAATGAAGCACATTGGAATTTGCAAAGTGTGTATGTCCAATAGCGCAGGATGAATCTCAGACAGAAGAAAAGGGGAATGAAATAAATATCGACCATCATCACTGCTTGCATGCTTCGATGTGACTGTATGGTGCCCTCGCACAACACTGATGAAGATAACCCTGCCCTTTTTGTGCATTTGCCCAGGATCCGAAGCAGCGCAGGATTGCTCTGACTGGCTGGCTCATTACGGACACGAGCCGTGTAGCGCTCAAAGCCTCAGGCCATGGCAAACCAGATGTCACCCAGGCTACTTATGTATCGCAAAGGATTTGAGTTCATCATGCAGTGATTTCGGCAAGATAAGGTGTGCACTCGGGAAGCCCCGTTGGGTAGGAGATAGCATCTTGTGCAGTCACTTCATGATCCCCTTCAACTCCTCTGCAATTTGCTATTTCAATCGAGTTCACAATGAGGTTTGGAGCCTTTGACCAGGTACTTGGGAGAAGTAGGTACCTGGTAGTCGAAGCTGGGCATATTCTCTCTCCAATAAGCGGTTATTGCTAGTACTGATACGCCACACGGCCGAGGCCAGGCTTGGCTCCGGCGTCATTGCTTGCTTTGTGTTGTGGCTCGATGGGTTCGATTGTCTTTTTGGACAGCAGCTACAGGGTATGTATGTTTGACTTTTGGCCAACGGACTCGGCCAAAACAGATGGTTCCAAGGAAGTGATGGGTATTGACGGCCATTGGGATGGCGCATCGTAGGCTGACCGATCATTACAGATACGCAGGCAGGTGCGCACACTGGGGAGCGAGAAGAGAAAACTGACTGTCCCACGGAGCATTGACCACATTACTATGTATTCGCCGTATGGAGCACTGGAGTGAGTTGTCAAAGCGACCCTTGCAAAGATTGACACAGAGCATAGCCCGGGGTTCATGTTGACATTGTACATGTAAGACTGGACAGAGAGTTCCCCATGGTGATTTTCTCATTCACTTTCCGTGCGTGAACAGCGTGAACCAACCAGCCTGGGTTTCAACTCTCGCCAACTGACGTCACCCCACTCACTCACTCACTTTTTCTCTAGCTGTTTTCGCTCATCCCGCCATTCACTCACCCGCACATGTCTACCAGATAGGAGCACGACTTCACTTATGCAATCCGCCCAGCCAACCACCTGAATGAGAGCTTCACTGCGTCTCAGGTCGTGCCACTCCCAGAACCTCGGCTGCTCACATAGCCCACTCACCCGACCAGGCTTCGCGACGCCACGAGGACCACAGCTGCCCCCCCGCGCCGCCGCCGCCACCATCCTCACATCCAGCAGGACTCTCTTCGTCCACACCACAATGGCCAGCGACGAGGCCTACTCGTCATTCCTCGACAAGGCGAACCAGGACGTCAGCAGCGGCGGCGGGCAAGCCAAGACGCAGAGCAAAGCCGCCTTCAAAACAACAGATGACGGCGCACAGGTGCCCCCGGGGATTCGGGATGCATGCAAGGACGCAATCTACGTGAGCGACGCAGACGAGCCGTTTGAGCCCGTCTCTCTCAAGTGGGGTGGCGATGACCTCCCCAATCAAGGTACGTACGTGCGCTGCTGTGCTGTGCGAGTGTCGCTGACGGTGTCGTAGCCGAGTTCGCGAAGCTCATTGAGCATTGGGACGCGGACTCTGCTGACGTGGATATCATGGATCCAGCAGACTGGGACACGCAGGGTCAGTACGGCAAGGTGATTGATGCGGTGAGGGAGGCCACCAAGGGCAACGACGTCAGGGTGTACCGCGTGACGAGGGACAAGACGAGGTCGGAGTACTGGGTGGTTTCGAGGGCTGCTGAAGGGCGCCGCATCGTGGGTGCCAAGGCCCTCGGCGTGGAGAGCTGAGGGTGGGAAGGGAAATGCAATCAATCATAGGCCAGTTCTGGCACCTCGATCCTGTTTCGGTTGATTAGTTCGCCATGAAGGGCTTCTCCGATAGGTATGACTCCAATGAGAGAGAGAGTTGTGTGGGTGTGATGTGGGTGTGATCAATCATATGCCAGTTCTGGCACCTCGATCCTGTTTCGTTTGATTAGTTCGCCATGAATGGCTTCTCCGATAGGTATGACTCCCATGAGAGAGAGTTGTGTGGGTGTGATTGCGAACCGCTCGCTGGACGGCCGAAGTCGCATCCAGCCAAGTGCAGTGTACCCACCTTTTGGGCGTGTGTGCCGCCATGGAGCGTGTACAGAGGACAAAGGGGGGGGGGACCGACCAGCCGCTGTATTGCCGGGCCGACACGGGCATGTCATGGCATGAGAGGTGGGAAAGACGGCCTTCGATTGTGATTTTTGGGGGAAAATTCGGAGAGAGGATTTATTGGACTGTTTCTCGTGATTCTTCTCGTCGTCTGCATCACCGCCCGCCCAAGAACCGGCCTCTCTCCCTTGACTCCAGCGGCGATTGCCTCTACCATGGCGGGCTCAGTAAGTTCTCTCCATCCTAATTCTCTTCCACCTCCACCTTGCTGCTGCTGCTCGTGGGGATTTTTATCCTGACGACGTCCACACTCTCTCTCTCTCTCCCGCCAGCAAGCCATTGTACCGACTCTCGATACAGTCCGCTCCGTCATCATCACCGCCCCCCACGGCAAGAAACCGACTCTCGTGCCCGTGTACCGCCAAATCTCATCCGACCTCATCACGCCCTCGGCCGCGTACCTCAAGATCTCGTCGGCCGCGTCGGCCTCGTCGCGCGAGTACTCGTTCCTGTTCGAATCCGCCGCCACAGAGCAAGTCGGCCGGTACAGCTTCGTCGGCGCCGGGCCGCGCAAGATCCTCGCCACCGGACCAGGCCATGGGCCCGAGACGGATCCCCTGCCCGCCCTGGAGAGGGAGCTGGGACGACACGTCGTGGCGCATGTGCCGGGGCTGCAGATGCCGCCCCTGACGGGCGGCGCCATAGGATACGTCGGCTACGACTGCGTGCGGTACTTTGAACCCAAGACGGCCAGGCCCATGACGGACGTGCTGCGCATCCCCGAGTCGCTCTTCATGCTGTTCGACACCATCGTGGCCTTTGACCGCTTCTACGGCATCATCAAGGTCATCAGCTACGTGGTCGTGCCCGACGACTTGGCCGCCTCGCTGGCCGACGCCTACGACCAGGCTGCGCGCATCATCAACGACCTCGTCCGCGTGCTGGAGACGCCTGGCATCCAGCTCCCGCCTCAACCGCCCATCGAGCTCGGCCATGAAGCCACGTCCAACATCGGCCGTGAGGGCTACGAGGCCCACGTCACAGCGCTCAAGGAGCACATCGTCAAGGGTGACATCTTCCAGTGCGTGCCATCGCAGCGCTTCGCCCGCCCCACGACCCTCCACCCCTTCAACATCTACCGCCACCTGCGCACCGTCAACCCGTCCCCCTACCTCTTCTACGTCGACTGCAAGGACTTCCAGATCGTCGGCGCCTCGCCCGAGCTGCTGGTCAAGAGCGAAGCCGGCGGCCGCATCATCACCCACCCCATCGCCGGCACCGTCAAGCGCGGCAACACACCGCAGCAAGACCGCGCCCTCGCCGACGAGCTGAGCAGCTCGCTCAAAGACCGCGCCGAGCACGTCATGCTGGTCGACCTGGCCCGCAATGACATCAACCGCGTCGGCGACCCCTACACCGTCCGCGTCGACCGGCTGATGGAGGTGGAAAAGTTCAGCCACGTCCAGCACCTCGTGTCGCAGGTGTCGGGCGTCCTCAGGCCCGACAAGACGCGCTTCGACGCCTTCCGCTCCGTCTTCCCCGCCGGCACCGTCTCGGGCGCGCCCAAAGTCCGCGCCATGGAGCTCATCGCTGAGCTCGAGAAGGAGAAGAGAGGCGTGTACGCCGGCGCCGTCGGATACTTTGGCTACGGGAGTCAGGACGAGCACGGCCACGCCGTCGAGGGCGCCATGGATACCTGTATTGCTCTGCGCACCATGCTGGTCAAGGATGGCGTGGCCTATCTCCAAGCAGGTTGGTGCTCCTCTAAACTATTACTTAACTACTTTGCTGTCGCATGAATTTGAGCAAGACTGACGCGAGTGGCCACACCAGGCGGCGGCATCGTTTTCGATTCCGACGAATACGACGAGTGGATAGAGACCATCAATAAGCTTGGCGCGAACATGTCTTGCATTGAGTCTGCAGAAGAGTTATACTATCAGCAGCAGCAGCAGCAGCAGCAGCAAGCGGCGACTTAGACTATTTCACCATTAGAAATTTCCTAAATGCAGATGAATTATGTATTTGTCAACAGAAATTTGTGAACAGTCCGGAAAGAAAAAAGAACCAATCGTTGGGGAACAATAGCGGCTGTCCATTATGCTCATGTAGCAAATGCAATCACTATGCAGTACGAAGCGACCCGAATCACACCTACACGTGAATATGAATGTGAATTTTTTCTCCTTCATGTTCTCATTATACGGCTTGTTCGGGACGTGCGACCAGACCTGCGCTCATCTCGTGCAGTGCTATCTGACCTTCAGAAATATCCGTTCATGCGCCCGTGACGAGGGCCTACGCCTTGGCTTTTCTCGCCTTCTTGTGTGCTGCTTCTGCACGCAAGGCAGCAAGAGAGCCGCCCAAGTCTTCATCATCGTCATCCTCTTGACCAATCGTCCACTCCCACTGGCGTTCTTTCCTCCATTTACGTTTCCGAACCTCGCAACCGGTTTTACCATGCGGAGACTTGATTGAGTCACCCGAAGTTCTGCACTCCAAGTGTCCGTGAGGGCCGGGTGTCTGGCCGCCATCCTGAATTTCGTTTTGTGTCAGAGCCATTCCCTGGTCTGGCACCATCCTTGACTCCGAGGTCGCACGAGTTGCGCCAGCAGGCGATGTTGAGGCGTTGTCTTCCGTCAGGAGATCAATGTGCGATCTGATGTACGTGTACGTTATGATCTCTTGTTCCAGCGGGTTGTCGTATGCCACCTTCTTGGCACTGTTCCCCCTTCGAAGCTGCAGTGATCGTCGCCACCTTGACGATGAAGCGAGGGCCGTTCTAGACGGGAGAGGGGAGTTTCGAAGAATGCTGCGGAGACTTTGGGGATGTGAATATGGAAACTGCCCAGGATTCATCATCTCGGTGCACGGAAACAAAGTCTTGCCGTCACAAGGCAAGCCCTTATCGTCTGCCGGCGATGAGATGGTGAAGCAGCTTTGGGGTACTGCCATATGTGCGGCCGAAAACGAAAATACTCCCTTGGGCTCATCGGCGGCAGACATGGGAGGCGTGGCTGTCATGGTACTCGGATACACGAATTCCACTTGCTGCGAGGGTGGTCGCGCTGATGAAGGTGTGTCCGGGTACTTTGTCGACACAAAGGGCGTCACCACAGCCGACGTCCAGTCGACTTTCTCCAACACGGGGGAGCGGATGCTGAAATTTTGAAGCGTCTGGATATCTGTCACAGGTTCGGATGGCACTGTCGAGCAACGCTCAATGGCGGTAACGTAGACATTAGACATGGTATTGAAGGTGGTGGGATCGCTGGGATCCAGCGGCTGTCCTCTCAGACCCCTTGATGGTGGATCGCGAGCTATTTTGGTGTGAAGAGACAGTTGAGGCCTTTGGCGTTTGCAGCAGCTCTGTTGGGACGCCATGATTTGCAGTCGTGCGCACGGCTGCGAGGGCAATGAATTAGACTGTCGACGGCAGTCCCAAGCGCCTTGTTCACCTCTCCTCCTGCCGCAGCAACAAATACGGGTGTGAGATGCAGAGGATATCAAGAGACCTGGTATTGATGCTTGGGGAGGGCAATTCAGCGGTCGCTATGGAAGTTCCCCATGGCGCAAATGCGAAAGCCTTTATTCATCATTACCGCAGAAGAGAGTCTTGGAGCAACCGCTGAGCATCGTGAGAGAAAATCGAGTGTCGACATGACAGCTGAACTTGCGGCGGCGGCTATATACAAGCAGTGCGAGCCACAAGCGTGTCTGTCTGGCCGGGGTCCGGATAGTCGATCGTGGATCCGAGCCGGCAAAACGAACGTTTCGCCCGTCTCAGATGCAGAGCTGGGGGATCGACCAGGGAGGAAACACGGCTGCCAATGGGCAGATCCCGTCGGGAGCGAAACTGGTCCGGTTGGCCATCAGGTCGTGTAAGCGCTGAACCCTTGCACCGCCATCATGCAGTCCTTGCCAATCACGCTTCGCGCAGTGTCGCCCTTCCGCTGCACCGGATCAATAGGCGTCTATCTCATGCACCACAATGGCATTATCACTGTGGCTTGCATGCGCGGGGTAATGACACGAATGCTGGGCAGTCTGACGGAGAGCTTGTTGCAGGTTGCGCTGATGAGAGGTGAGCCACCACGGGAATGCTGTATGTTGTATCGACGCCACGTGTGTTCAATCCGGTGCCGTATCATCAAAAACGGGTAAGGCTGCTCTACGCGGGAAATCGGAGAGGAGAAGACTCGTTTGACCCGTTGACGCTTGTCTTGTTTCTGTCGTCGACAGACGGCCGCGCTGAGCGTGTAAATCCGTCAAGTCAATTATTCTCCCCCGAGGCTGAAGAAGGATTCCGCCGCTTCCCGTTCCTCCGCAAATAGACTCCGTACAGGCTTCTCTTTGCTATCTTGCCGGTCCACGCATTCCGCATTCCACAGATGCTTGGGGCTGCACCCTTACGGGTCATGTCTTCCGAGACTGTCAGATGAGAGCCTGACTGCTGCGGCTGACCAGGATCCGATCCTGTTGCTTGGGATTCTCGTCGCCGTAGCTTTTCTAGGATACATGAGCGGCTTGGCAAACAGAGCGCCAGCGTTGGGTGTGTGTAATGATTGTCGTCTTGGAAGCATGAAACATCGGCTTCCGGGAAACGTTCTCGCACTCTAGGCGCTGCACGTCAGACTTGGTGAGAGAGAGGAAGGCAAGTGACGTTCTAGGGAAACCGGCCGTGCGGAAGGTGAAACGAAGGACAATAGTCAACCGCCACATTGCCTCACCGCGGCTGCCGGGCACAGCGTTTCAGCACCGCCATTGTGTAAGAATCGACCTGCCTCCATCCGATGTTTCTGCGACTTCAAGTTTCGAGTCTTGTCCATGTTGGTGATATGCTCGTGGCGGAAACATGGCCTTTCTTCTTTTTTTTTCCTTTTATATTTCCTTTTTCAAGGTCCATTGATGGTGTCCTTCATGCAAGATGCAGTGTGTGGTCCACGTCGTCTTCGCGGCTTGTGCCAGTGTCCTCTTCAGCGTTACAATCCGCTGCCTGTCGCTGAGTAACCGCCGCAAGCTTCATCGGTAGCCACCCCCTCCAGCAGGCCCCCCTCCCCCTAGAAAATAAACGATAGCAATCCTTCGTGCACGAGCTCCTGCACCATGTCAGCGTGAACAAAGACCAATCGGCTATGGCATGTCAACGCCCTTACCAGACTTCCACTCACGACTATCATCATCAGACCAGACGCATCCCGAGACAAAAGCATGAATCCGTCATACTTCAATTTGTCCGTCTTTGCGTTCCCGCCCCCTTGTCCTTCGTGACGCGCCGGCTCATCAAACCAGGACTATGACTGTTTCTATGCACAAGTCTTCGAGAACCAAGACCCGTCTCTGAGGTGCAAGCCGCTCGGCGTTAAGCAGAAAAATATAATTGCCACCTGCAACTATAACGCGCGCAAGCTTGGGGCAAAGAAGCTCATGCTCATTTCCGAGGCGCGGAAAGTGTGCCCGGGCTTAGTGCTTGTCGACGGCGAGGATTTGACCCCATTCCGAGACGCCAGCAAAGTTCTCTTCAACTTCCTGCGATCCTTCTCATGGAACGCCAGAGTAGAGCGGCTGGGATTTGATGAGGTATTCATGGGTGAGTGGCGCCGTCGTAAGCAGTGATCATGACCGAAGACGGACATGACATGTAACTCTCATATCCGCAGACGTGACCGATATTGTTGACTACAACATCGAAATCCTAAGTTTCGGCTGCTTGTCTGACTCATTCTTCCACTTGTCCAAGAAGGATCCCGAAAATGGATTCAGGTGTGATTTAACGTCCATTGCAGGCTGCATTCAAGGCGCTGTGCCGAACGATGCGTACCTCGACAACAAAGCCTATCTGAGACTTCTCCTGGCATCTCATCTCGCCCGTCACCTCAGGTGCAGGCTCGAGTCCGACTTTGGCTACACTTCCACCTGTGGCGTCTCCACCAATAAGCTGCTGAGCAAACTTGTCGGCTCGCGCAATAAGCCCCGAAACCAGACAACGCTGTTGGCCATCGAGAAAGAAGACGTAATCGACTTTGTAGATGGTCACAAGACCAGGCAGATACCTGGCTTGGGCTCCAAGATCGTTGCACAGCTCGAATCGCACGTTCTTGGGCAGCAAGTGGAGGCGGAGTCGCAGTTCACATCAGCCTTATTCGTTAAAGATGTGCGCCTACATCCCTCCATGTCTCCCGAGTTCTTGGACATTTTGCTCGCCGGGCCGGGAGCTGAGAAGGGTATTGGCCCGAAAGTTTGGGCACTGCTTCATGGGGTCGACCATGCAGAAGTCAAGACGGCCAGTGGCATACCCTCCCAGATCAGCATAGAAGACACATACAAAGGACTGGAAACGATGGCACAAATCACAGAAGAGATGCATAAGTTGTCATGTTCTCTCATTCGCCGCATGAGGGTAGACCTGCTGGCTCCAGACCAGCATACCGACGTGCCGGGCGCACAGCGGTGGATTGCTCGGCCGAGAACAGTGAGGCTCTCCGTCCGATCGTGGCCGACCAGACAAGGGAACGGTGCTGCTGGTCGAGACTTTAGTCGAACGTCCAGATCCGGCCCGCTACCGGCCTTTGTTTTTGACAAGGTTGGCGATATCGACTTATTGGCAGAGAAGCTCGTTACGGAGGTGTTGCTGCCCCTGATACGACGGCTTCACGAAGACAACGGGTCGAAATGGAATTTGCAGCTGATCAATGTATGCGTAGCAAACATGGCGGCATGCGCTGCTGATGAGAAGCAGGGGGTAGGACGGGATATTTCGGCCATGTTCAAGAACCAAGAAACAGTGCTTCAGCCATATCGAATTATCACGGCGCCAGATGACGACGAAGGCGAGCCGGTCGATGAAGACTTCTTTCGCGAGGAAGAAGAGCTTGAGTGGCATTCGGGCTGGCCCGACTGGTCAGACGAGAACCACTCAACCTGTTCGACTTGCGGCCACTCGCTGCCAGAATTCGCCATGCCTGCTCACACAAGATACCACAAAATGTCAGACTGAATGTGTCAAGGGTGCAGATGCAGAACGGTGATCCTTGTGCTGCCACCGTCAAACGACTTGCCGATTGCTTGCTCCCGGGTGAAGTTCACGGTGGTACACAGCCTGCAAATAAAGAGGTGGATGCCGAGAAGAGATTTTGTTCAAACGCTGACGACAAGCTGGCCTATCAGTGGAGGGACGTTCGAATGACCTGATCGCGGAGTTCCCGGCTCCTGATTCACAGCAAACAGAGCAGAGCTAATTTCCCTCAGCCGCCAAAGAGCAACGAATGCAGTGGACGGGCGGCACATGCCAATCAGAGCAACGGCACTGACAACGCACTTTGTTCCGCGTGGCGTTTGTGTGACTTGGTGCTGGGCAGGACTGTTTCGAAGTTTCGGTCAATGGCCACGCGGGCAGCTTCCCAGCCACGATGCAAGCTGCGGCCCTCCCTTGATGCGAAGCCAGCCTTTTCGGGCTTCTGATCGTTCAAGACCTAGCTGTCAACGCCAGGGTCTGCTGACTCGTTTCTCGCTGCCGCTATGGAGACGAGCGTGAGGATTTGTGGTGACACCAACGGAAACTTCAGACATCCAGATGATCGGTGATTGCTGAAAGAGGCCAATTGACTGGAGTTGTTAACGAGTTGGGTGCACGCGGACGGCTGAGAGCATGCTGGCGCGCGTTTGCAATAAGGTGGGAAACAGCAGGAGCATCGGCTTGGTCTTATCGTGTCATTGCTTCATGATGGAGAGCTTCTTCCCACCGTACGCGATTTCTTTTCCACCGAGTGGTTCAGCCATGCTGCTGAACCCACGATAAACCGACCCTAGCTCACTTCCCCAAGAGCTGCTCCCGTCGCTCGTTTACATGTTGTCAACGCTTGTGATCAGCTGTCGTGCCAGCTGCTCCCGATGCGTCGCCAGCTGACCTGGGCTGGCCGGCAAATCGAGCAAGTTCACCTCGCCGTGGCTCCTGCCGGGGCACGGCGCTATCTTTCCATTCTGACGCGGCTCTGAGCTGCATGTGAGCCAGTAAAAGAGGCAGGAGCTTGTCTTTCGGCAGCATCTCCCCGTTTTCTGTCTTCTGCTCTTTCTCCTGCTCTGAATGTAGCGTCGTGCTTGTGCCCACCAGCCCGTTTGTCCGGCACAGATGCATCAAATTCACGCTTTACTTTTCTACGCTGCATTCACTGTCGGACCTCTCCTCACTCCACTTAGCCGGCGTTCATGGCATTCCGAGTTGATCGGTTGATCGCCGGTTTGTCCTTTTGATCGAAGCCGAGTGCTTCCAAGATGGGGCGAGGATCCCGGGGAAATGGTCAGCAAACAGCACGCAAACCCGTCGATCTAACGGGAATAATTTCTCTTGCAGAGAAGAACGACTTTGCTACACTTGTCAACGCCATTACCGACAAGATGCATCTGGACATAAGCAACATGTTTGATTCACCTCCCGTTCGTCCGCTCCGAGGTCAACCAGAAACGCACCATTGGCTATCATTGTCACTTCTGCATCGAAGAGACAGCAACAAAGAAAACATTTCGAATGTGCATTCATTCCGTGAGAAAAGCCAGGTTTCGTTGTCCGATGTGTATGAGAAAGCGCATCAAATCATTGAGAAAGAGGAAAGCGAGGCCATGACACCACAACTTCGAGAGCTGAAAAGAGAGGCCCTCTTGCACTTCAAGAAGTGGCAGGGGAACGTGTTGCAGCGGCTTCAGGAAATCATTGTGAGCGACGCGAACATCTCTGCATCTGAGTCTCGAGGCCGGAGCCGACGTGGTCGCGGAGGGAATCGCACTGGAAGAGGTGGGCGCACCGGCAGTAAATCTGGCGTGACCGTTGCTGCGACGCTAGCCACAGGTAATAGAGGACTACTCACCCCCCTTTACTCTTTTTAGCATTTCTCTCTGTTCAGATCTAACAAGTTCAGGACCTCCGGGATCTCCGACGAACCACATAGACCCTGAACTCGCCTCGAGGCATCCTCCCATGCCAAACACGCTATGGAAACTTCAAGTAGAAAGACGCAAGCTCCTGCTTCACATCGCTTTGCTTACTCTCATTTCGCTTCAAGAGTATAACGCCAATTCTCGAATCTTGCTCGTGAGCATTACATCGTCTTTGAATCTCCCCTTCCGGATTTATCAGCATGACGAGAACAGACTGGCCCAGGGTCTGGCGAGAGCAGCTCTCGAGGTGTCAACTGAAGATGAAGGAACCAAGAAGCAAGAGGAAGGCAAAATTTCCAAAAAGTGGAAGCTCGGACTTGGCGGCTCGGCTGGGTCGTCACCTGCTGGTCTTGCTGCTGCGTTGAAAAGTGTTGGCCTCGGGACAGCGCAAGGTGGTCTTGGGCTGACCACGATCGCCGCAGCAGGCCTCTTGGGAACAATGTCTCAAAATGGGTTTCTCATGGGATCCTTGTTTGGCATGAACCCAACGAAGCCCCTGCCCAAGGCCTTGGAGTCTTTCTTGCGCGAAGTCCAAGATTTTGCCTTTGTTCGACTCTGCAACGACGTACAATACGAATACTTGGAGCCCAGAACTTCGCCGGTGGAGGACCGAAGGCTTCGTGTCGTCATAGCAGTTAACGGTTGTCTCTCCGCGACTGATGACGTTGCCAGACCGTGGAGGTTTCTCAACAGTCAGGCAGAGGTTTACGCTGTTCGCTGGGAGACCGCGGCGCTTACGAGTTTGGGGAATGCTCTTGAGACGGTAACGAAGAGTACGGCTTGGGGGGTTGCCCGTAAAGAGATCAGATCCAGAACAAGTAAGTCTTGATCTTATTGGAGCTCATGCCTCGGCAATACTCTAATTTCCTGGCCAGTCTTCGATAGCCTAATCGACTCGACCTGGCCCCTGCCGCTTCTGCGAGTCAGCAAAATAATCGACAATCCGTGGAACGTAGGCATGGTTCGCGCAGAAAAGGCTGGCGCAATTCTCGCAGATGCGCTTGCAAAACAAAAATTCCAAGGAGACCGACCAGTCTCACTGGTAGGCTTCAGTCTCGGAGCCCGAGCAATATACACTTGTCTCATGGTTTTGGCAGAACGACGCCAGTTTGGTGTAGTGGACTCGGTGGTCATGCTCGGGACACCAGCGCCCTCGGAGAGTCGAGTTTGGCTTACTCTCAAGAGCGTCGTGTCTGGCAGGCTAGTCAACGTATATTCAGAGAATGATTACATTCTAGGCTTTCTCTACCGCACGTCGAACATTCAATTTGGCATCGCTGGCCTGCAAAAGATCCAAGGGGCGGACGGCATCGAAAATCATCGCGTCAAGACGCTGCCTAGAGGGCATTTGAGCTACCCGTCGCTGATAGGACAAGTGTTGAAAGACATTGGCTGGGAAGATGTCGACTTCAGGGCAGTTCGCGCGGGATAGAGAAGCCGCATGCATCATAATAGGAGGAGGAGGAGCAGAAAGTACGCTCCCATGAGATTGGGTTGCTTTGACTGGCTCAATCATGTTTTCTTATATCGACGTGTATGACGTACTGTTGAGCATTGGGCAGCAAGGGAAAGCTGCAGAATGCGGTGGCTTTCGGAAGGAGAAACATGAACAAACTCTTTAGTGTTGCATCCATTATTGCTGGCCAAAAATGCATAAAAAGGTTACAATGGCGATGAAGAGTCGCAGGATGAGCACGCAGTTTTAGCTTACGTCGTGAATTCATTGGCAAATACAAATTGTAGCTTGGATTCCGCTGGCCAACAGACGAGCAACCCACGCTTGTTTCAACCATGACCAATGCCGAGATCAAGTGCGCAAACACGTAGCATTCATTGTAGCCCAATCCTACAGTGCATGTGGAACGTCTTTCCTGTCCAGGACGCCGTGCCGTGCTACTCGTGCGCGGTCTTGTCCTCGGGTCATGTTCGCGGCCGTTCCCATGATAGAGTACAGGTTTGTTATAGATAAAGTCAGAATGTACAGACTCGAGAAAAAGGAGGAATAATTCAACGGCCTCGAACAAAGTCTGCTGGACATGGATGAAAGACGAAAAAAAAACTGGTGCTTTGTACAGTTTGGGGGTGGAGGTCAGTCGTGTATAGTCGTCGGGTTACGCGGGGGGCGTGGTGCCCAGCATGCTGGGGACTTGTTTGCGCGCAAAGGCTCTGGTTCCCCGCTGTTCCATTCTCGGTATGCCTTGGATGGAGCGGGGTTCGCGCATGAGCGTCCGGTCGAGACGGGATGGGATGCGCGTGATGACGGAGCGGTATTCGCCGGGGAAGTTGCCCTTGGGGAGGGGCACTGAGGCGGTGCGCCAGATGTGGTTGGATGTGTCGGTGAGGAAGGTCGGTGCCTTGCTTGACGAGACGCGCGTGGGCACAGTGAGGCCGAAGGAAGAGGCGCCGTGGCTCTGGCGAATGGTGGAGAGACGCGAGAGGCCTGAGGTGAGACCGGGTCGTCCGCGGGCCTTTTTGGCCATGATGATCTCGTCGAAGAGTTGGATGGTCGGGTCCGATGGTGCTGTTGTTTCACGGTCATGGATGAACTCGTTGAATGCTTGAAAGCGAGTGTTATGTTAGCGTCGGCCAAGCTGCAGCTTCATGAGGCAGATTGAAGAGTGAGAGAGAGCCGGGAGCGGCCATTCTGCGCGGCTTACTCACCTTGGGTATCTCGCATCATGGTGGCGTACTCCTGCTGATCGTAGGGAAGACTCTTGATGAACCCATTCATATCAAAGGCGTATAGCTGTCCGTTGCTCTTTTGCTGCTTGTTTGGCCGTCCGAGGTGCTTGCGGTATGTGTAGAGAAGGCTAGCTAGGCAACGTACGAACGCTGCCCGTACTTTGTCGGCTTGGAAAGCCTCGGGGCATACGAGCGACACCTGACCAAGACACCGACCATGAGCCACCGTTTTGCACGCGGTACACTCGTAAAAGCCGTCGCCCTCCGATCGATCGTCGCAGATGGTGCAGGCTGACGAGTGGTCCCTGGAGTTGAGTGTGAAACAGTGTCCCTCGACCCATACCGTGGTCTCCGTGTTCCGTACAGGCTGGATCTGCATGTTGGGCATGATGGTTGATGCGGCCAGCGTCGACTGCGCGTACGTAGACGGCGCATAGCCTACGCCGAAAGACGACTCAGAATTGACGGAGAAGCCAGAGATGGACGCGTTCTGCTGGTGCCCGTTGGGAAGAGGCAGGCCTTGTTTTTGCGTTGTCTGGAGTTTATCCAAGCCAAAGGAAGAACTCCGCCTGCCCTTTTCTTCCCCGAAATGACCCGACCTCTTCTCCCGCAAGGTTGCAGTCAAGGCGAAGCCCGAATCGCTCCGTGACAAGGGCGTCATGGGCATGGGCGGAAATGTTGTGGAGGCGGGCGAGACAGACGACTGCGGACTCGTCTTGGACGACTTGCTCGTCCCTGGCCGATCTGACTTGCCGCTGTCTGCTGACGAAACGGTAAACGCGTTGAAGACTGGGGGGTGAACCTGCTCCGGAGGGGTGCGGTCGGCAAAGTTTGAAGAGTTCTGCGCCGCCCATTTGCCAAGAGTGGCCGGGCTAGCAACCGAAGTGAAGATAGAACCGATCTCGGAGGAGAACGAGTCGTAAGGAAACGATTCGATGGCATACGGCGGCGGACCTGTGGCTACACCATACCGGAGCGTGTGTGGAGCGGCAATCTGTAGCAACGACATGAGCTTCCGTCGGTGCTGCCGTGGTAGTCGGTGCGGTTGCGATGTTGCGTCAATTGTGTCCCTGTCCAGATCGACAAAGACATAGTCGTCATCAGGCAGATCAATGCGTTCGTACCGGCGCTCAATGCCGACGATGTAGGGACAAGGTGCTTCGAGCGCCGAGATCAACCTGGCCGGGAGCACCGGGATGAATATGCTTGCCCACTTGAGGGGATAAAGAAGATTTGTGAGAGCATGGCATGCCAAATGCAACATGCTGGTGTGAGAAGAGAGAAAGATGATGCGAGACTCTGACATGGCATACTCAAAGAGCGCTATGATATTCTCCAACGAGAGGCATCGAAACAATGCGTAAAGGTCGATTGTCCTGGAGCCGGGAAGCTCGTTGGCAGCCTCCTTGCGCGCGTACAGTCTCAGCTCACGAACTCCAAGTTCGACCTGCGTCTTGGAACCCATCGGACTGAAGGCTTCGGTGCAAAGATTGATGACGTAGCGTTCCAACGGCTGCCACCGCCCGACCCTGGGCGAGCTGGGTGGGATTCGGAGGACGCCTCCGTCCGTCATGGGCACGATTATCGATCGCAACCACTCTTTCCAGAAGCCCATGCAGGCCACGTCTTTGCCTAGAACGCCATACGCTCGTGGAATCCACAGGCCGCTCTCGCCAGCTGTGAGGCCCTCAATCTTGGACGCCGCACCATGTCTGAGCGGTCTGAGCATGTCTGTCATCAGAGCGATCTTCTCTTCCACCGTGCTGATTTCGTCCTCTAACCTGTCTCGAGCCGGCGAGCCTGAGGGAATGGTGGGAAGTTTCGACAGTAGCTGAGACAGATGGGATCGCTCTCCTGCCAGTCGCACTCCAAGACTGGCGGCCAACTCCCTCTCCTCGTTCGACATGTGGCTCTGGCGCCATTGTTCGCATCTGTTCTCGACTTCCTCGGCTCTCTCAGCCGTCAAGGCCATCCAGATTATGATGGTGATGCCGTACAATTTGGAATTATCCTCTCCTGTCATGGTAAAACCGTGCCAGGTCGACCTTGGCCGATCGTCGGATGAAACTATATGTATATCGTTCGGAAAGGCAAACATTGGCACATAGTCAGGGAACTTGCCCCGCTTGGCAAGCTCGTCTGTGGCATCTTTGGGAGGATATCTGTCCAGCAGAACAGGTTCGAAGCGTCTCTTGAGAGGGTGCATATCGGGGTCGAGGTTGAGAGGCTCTGGCGGGGGTATCACGGAATTGTAATTACTGAGTCGTTTTGTGGTACGAATAGAAGCTGCATATTCTACCAGTTAGCTAGCTTCTCAATTCGACCTTTGCTCATTGCAGGAAAGGGTACGAAGCTGGTGATGAATCAAAAAGGCGTGACATTCGGACTTACGCGCTCTGCTCGAAGCGCCAGGCCGAATAGTCGTCGGCCCCTTGCGCGCGCTGTTCATTTCCCTAAAGCTGATCTTGCGTCGAATGCTCCCTTTCAAGCTCCTTAGCGGGCTCATCCTCCCAGTAGGAATGCCTTCATCCGCCTTGATCCTTTCCGCTCTTGGGTTGACCATGGGCGGTCGGGACTTGAGCTTGGCTCCTGCACTGAAGGATAGATCCTCCAGGAAGTCTTCTCGTTCAGCGGCAAACTTCAGCAAAGCCTCATCAAAATCGAAGTCAGGCATGCCCATGAGGCCTGGCCCGCCCAGACCCGGAGGCTCGGCGTTCATCCCATTGAGGACGGCACCATTAGGACCGGCGACCTTGACTGGTCGTATCGTGGCGCTGCTCCTGTTGCTTTGAGTGCTGCCGTCCAGCTCGTCGAGGGTGCTGTTGATGGACAGACGACCGTCGAGAGATAACTTGGACAGTCTATTTGCCGAGTTGTGACGAGAGTGGCGGGCAGTGACCGACCTATGGCCGTTGCTGTGGCCGTTGCTGCTGTTGCCATTGGTGTTTGTGGCCAAGGCTGCGGTCAGCGCCGGGATCGTGCCATCGTCTGGCTCTCCATCCTCAGCTATGGTCGAGTCCACAGGCAGGTTGTTGGGGGCCAGAGTGTCGTCGTAGGAAACGGATTCCACGCCGGCAATCCAGAAGTAATCTGCCAGCGGAATTGACGAGCTCTCCATGACATGTCAATGCTGCTCGAAACGAAGCACGAGCGATGCTATTGACCAAATTCTGGAGAGTGATTTTTTTCCAACCTTGGGGCAGCAGCCCTTGGCGTCTTTGGCGGGCGGACACGCCGCCTTGCAAGTGTGGCAGCCCTCCCCAGCGTTCCTGTTTCCTGTACTGCTCAAGTATCTTGTGACGGACTAAATTACCCGGTCGGCAAAAATTCTCGACCTGCAGACGGGGAATGCTTCGTCTTGGCCGTTGTCCTGGTAGTCGACCTCAACGGAAAGGGGGACCTTAGTAGGCGACCAGTCGGACAAGCTGTGTATTGGATACGAGAATGCTGCAGGTCGGCCGCGTCGCGCAACGGGGGTGGATGGAAAAGCAGACACTTCGCTGGACAGGTCGGTCCAAGTTCGCTGAACATGCACCAGGTGCATGGAAATCGGTCTGTCAGCCTGGACGGAACAGGTCAGGATTGCGGGCGAGGTGCAGCAGACGCCAGGTAATAAACTAGCTGGTGTTGTCCAGGAACAGCGCAGAGTCCAGCGCCGAAAGTATGGTTGATATTGGCTGCGTTTCGTCTCGGTGGATTTGAGG
>JARJRV010000365.1:0-31729 GCA_030783925.1 Aschersonia sp. MBC 735 | reverse complement strand
CCCCCCTCCCCAACCCCAAGCTCTTGCAAACCAGACGGGAACTTCAAGGAAATTTTACAAATCGTCAGAAGACGAGACGCTCGATAACGGTCAAGGTTATCCTGCATGAGAGCAGCAGGCCGGAGTGGCGAGTGACTGTCCTCCGAGACTTACTGCGGGACACCATTGCAAGACGTGGCGCCATCGCAAGACGTGGCGCCA
Source organism: Aschersonia sp. MBC 735 (assembly GCA_030783925.1). Classification (NCBI taxonomy): domain Eukaryota; kingdom Fungi; phylum Ascomycota; class Sordariomycetes; order Hypocreales; family Clavicipitaceae; genus Aschersonia; species Aschersonia sp. MBC 735. The sequence goes on along the minus strand of JARJRV010000365.1, from coordinate 31,528 downwards.
TCACTTTTTTGATTTTTTGCGGACACTCGCGACGAATTCGATGACAAACAGGTGCTGACAATGTGAGAATTGATTTCAGGAATCAGATGGGCTTGCCATTTTGAGATGGCTTTTCACATATCTCTCTGGTCGTCACTATCCCTATACCGATATTGACTACGGCAGCAAATTGACGCTAGAAATTTGGCTAGCAAGGACACAAAAGGGACATCACATCGTCTATCGCCAAAACGCTTCGCGTTAGGAAAAGCAAGCTCGCTGATGACCTCAAGGTCAAGCGGCCGTGGAGCCTTTAGGGACAGGGCCTGTTGATACAGAGTCGCAGGAGTAGCGAGGTCGAAAGCTGCTCTTCTGGGCTGCTGAAAATGGGGGGCCAAGGAGATCGTCAAGCCATTTCTGATGATGAAAGGACGTGCTGGGGCAGACTTTGCTGATCAATTTAGAGCAGCACCGCTAGCCGTCACACGTAGAGAAGGCCACGAGAAAACAGTCAAGTTGCTCACGGCAACGAGGTTTGTGCAAAACCCGCCACGTCAGCTGGCGAGCCATGCCGATCCAGCAAAGGAGACAGAATGAGCTCTCGAATTGAAAAGAAATTTTAGCCAAGGTGATCCTTTGTATTATGTTGATTACTCAACGCTGATATGTGCAAATTGTACGCAAAACGATCATGTTGAGTTGTAAAAAGTTGCGACGTGATGTATGCTTACGTGCGCTGTACTCATTGTCGATACAATTTGATTTTTTTTGGCTATTACTCGAACGGCTGTATTACACGCAACACTCGTCAAAGAGATGCTAGGCCAGCAGGTATTTCGGTCTCCAGATGCAGGTCAGATACACGCCCAGACGAAATCAAGAAGCAAACCCCTTCATATCTGCTTATAGAAAAAGGTCACATCCTTGACCTCCCCAGACGGACTCGTCGCAAAGGCCGGCACGCGGCCCAGCTCGACGTACTCCAGCTTCTTATATAGAGCTTCGGCTGGACTGTCGGCTTCCGTCTCCAGCATCTTGATTCCGGTCGTCAGCATCGGTCCTTCAACACCAGCAAGAACACGCGTAACAACATCGCCACACAATGCCGTCACGGCAAGCCGCGGCAGAATAGAGAAGCACTTCGAAAGCAAGCAGGACAGCAAAAGAGCAAATGACAAACTCACCAGCACCGTCTTCCCCAGCCTCGACGCCTCGTCTTCCAACGCGCCCATCAGCGCCCTCGCGCCCCCCCTCCCCCTAAACGTCTTGCTGACCAGCAAGTTCTCCACGACGCCACGAAACGGCGCCGTCTCCGACCCGGGCATGGAAAGCATCACCACGCCCATGACATCCGGCCCATACAGTTTACCGCTCGACTTGTCCCCCGCGACGAGAATCCACATATGGCGCTTCCCGTCGCTCACCTCGGCGATGCGCTCTCTCCACCACGCCAAAAGCTTCTGTTGCGACAGCGGCGGCAGGAACGTGGCGATGGTGCGGTCGTGCGTTATGCATGACGCGTGTAGTGCCGCGAGGTAGGGGAGTAGCTGGCCGTGCTGCGGGGGGGCGAAGGGGATGACGGCGGGGGCCGCAGCAGCCATGATATCTGGTGAGGTGAGGTGTATGTACTACGGATAGATGTCTGGGTGGTTTGTCGAGAGCTCGGAGCTGGCATTGAGCGGCATGGGTGCACTTGTTTCTGCCAATTGGGTCGGAAGTATCCCGGCGGTGAGCCCAGAACATGGCCGAGTTCCGCTTGGCGGTTCCTGTCTCCCGCTTGAGTGTGACGGTGTTGTTGAGGGGAAAGGCGGCCGTTTGTGATCATGAACCGTTGAACTGGGTCGGTGAGTGCAATGGCAAATGCTGTCAAAAACTAACCCCCCGTGCCACTAGACGCTGCTACCAATCACTGTACTGCAAGAAAAGGGCCCATCACCGCCCGTCTTAGTGCTCTTTTGGCTTTCAAGTAAAACGTCACATCAGAATTCTCAGAAGGGCTGCGTGCGTTGCGAGGGTTGAGAGATGAAGGATGCTGGGTGCTGGGTGCATGCCACCTAGGAAGCGCTCATTGGCTGCACTTGGACTTTGGTGGACACGCGCTCGTCTACCGACAAAGCGCCGCCGCACAGCTTGGTCCCGGGCATCACTAATCCAATCGTTGCCTCCTTAAGTATGTAGCGATGTATCTACAAGGTCTAGAGCAAAGAACAAACAAACGAACAAGGTCAAACCGACCCCAGAACTCCCAAGTTGGCTGCCAACGATGAGTGAAGGAGACGCAAAGGAACAAAGAAAATGGGGGGGGGGGTATGAAACAAAGCCCGCCTCCCTCCAGACAATGCAAATCCTGCGACCAGCATGGCTTGCTGCTCTGCTCTTCCTGGTCACCGAACAAGCTGTGCCGGAGCAGAAAGTCGCCACAAGGGGTGACAACGTGCGCTCGCTTGCGACCTGCCTTTGGCGCCCACCGTCCATGATTGACGCCTCCTCTTGCGCTGATCACCAGCGTCCAAACTCCTTCACAATGACATGCATGCAGTTTTCTTTGCTTTCCAAGAACAAAAATGAAGAAACCAAATAGCCAGACGTAATGAAACAATGGGTCCAAGAAGAACACAGCCAAAATAGGGCCAACAGGGAGAAGAAAAAGCCGAAAAAGCCCGTCTTCACGCAAAATGCGTCTTCGTTGCTCAATCGGCCTTTGTGTTTTGATGACCGCTCATGCCCAAGAGTCCATCTTTAAGTTCTCTCCTTCCCAGGCCGTCGTCCAATCGGAAGTGGCCGCCACGTATGCGTCGAGAGCGACCGCGGAGCCACGAAAAGGTGCCGAACGCGATGCCCAGGATGCACCCCAGGGAGAGCCATGGGTGCTCCACCAATGTTCTTCTCATGTCGAGCAACATCTTCTCCACCGTCGACACGGTCAGCTTGGGCCTAATGACGTGCGGCCCGTATACAACCTTGTCCAGCGTCTCCATGATGGATGTACGGCTGACCATGATGTAGTTGCCCGTTGCGGTTTGGTCCCAATACTGGCGGTTCTGTGTTCAAAAGTCAGCATGCCAGCGAGAAGCGGATCCGGCGGCGGGGCGTGCATGAATCAAAGAACTCACATCCTCGTCGTTGATGATGATCTTCTCTCCGTCCTTGACGTCGATACCATAGGTCTGGCGGATCCAGCGATGCCAAAAGGCGCCGTCGATCCAGGCAAAGCCGACCTCCTTGCGACCAGAACTGTTCATGTCGATGCGGATGGCCTTGGCGGCGCGCAAGGCACGCTGGTCTTCGCGATCTTCCGCCTCTTCGATTCTCATCTGCTTCGAGTCTCTGAGCTTTTTACGCTCTAGTTGAAATTCCTGAACCTGTCTGTCCTGCCACTCGATGGCAGCGCTCTTCATCTCACGCAGGGACACTGTGAAAGCATCCTTGTCGGCATGGCTCAAGACGCCGAGAGCGACAATCTTGCCGCTGAAAATCTGGCGAGCATTAGACGGTGTCACCTCGGGCACCAGCGGTAGCCAGACCGATCTCATCCAGTCCAACACGGCATTCTTATCACGCATCTCATCAGGGGTGATGGGTGGGAAGTAGGTCGGTCTTCCCTCGCGAGACACTATAAGTCTGGGCCAGGTCGTGATCTTGAAGCGGTCAAACAGTTTGGGGTCGCTGGTCTTGACAAGCTTGGCGTGACCGATCAGACTCAGAGGAAGTCTTTCAAGCGCTCGGAAGTCCTCGCTGGTTGTGGCGTGGTCGTAAAAGTAGACAAACACGACGTCCTCCTTTTCCTCGAGAGCCTTGAGCGACGTCGCATTGACTTCGGGAACGCCTGCTGCCAGATCGATTGCCTTGTCGGCGAATTCAATAAAGTCGCCCAGCCCTCGGAGACCGGAGTGTTCAGCCCTCTCGCCGCCTTTGAAAAAGACGATGGTGGGGTAGGCGGTGGCACTGACGTCCTTGCAGAGCCGAGACTCTCTGTCGCAGTTGACTTCACCAATATTGAGTTTTCCTCGCATGCTCTTGGCCAACTGTTCCCAGGCCGGCCCCATCGCTTGACAGTGAGAGCACCATGGGGCGTAAAACTTGATAAACCAGGCGTCCTGAGTCTGTGTGACCAGCTTCTGGAAGGTCTCGGCGTTGTGAGCGACAGACACACCTTCGCTGTTGGGAACCACAAGCGGCTTCTCGGGCTCCCGATCCAGCTCCAATTGTCCAGGCGTGGGGACTTTCCAATCTTTACCGAATGTCGCTTCGGCGCCCTTGGCCGTATCCGTTCCGAGGGGACTTTGAGCGGCCGTTTGCTGCGGCTTGGGCCTTGGAAACTTGTCACCTGCCTTGGGCAAGACCAGATCTTTCGGCCGGCTTCCCGGTCGGCCTTTGTTAAGTGCTCTCTCAATCAAGTCGCTGACGAGAGACTCATTCTTATTGCCGACAACCTTGTCGAAAACAGTGCCGTACTCGAACAATATGGTTGTCGGGTAGGATTGAACATCGTGTTCTGTGCATAAATCACCATATACGATGCAGTCGATGGTGCCGAATGTGAAGTTGTGGTATTCTTGAAAGGTATAATTTTTAGTTGAGTCGCTGTCAACCTCAACTTTGTCGGGGTCCGGATGCTGCGTATTGTTGTACCACTGGAAAATCGTTTGGTACGTAGGTTGAAACTTCTTGCAATGTCCACAATAAGGGCTGCGATGGTGTTGCAAATTAGTGTCATTCCAGGCATGCTCCCACAGGCAACCTACCTGAAGTGCTTAACCATCAGCCATCGCGTCTTATTGACTTCGTCGTTCCAGTTTGCCTGTGTCAGTTCCAGTGGTACATCAGTCTCGACAGCGTCCTCGCTCGATGTTGTTTGGTCAGCGGCAATGTCCGCTATGGCCAAGGCAGACAAGCTGGCCAGAAGCGATAAGGTGTGCAGTCTCATGACGTTGAGACCCCCCGGGGCACTGTTGTACGGTGCAGCGCCAGGTGGTTGAAACAGACGTAAAGTCCAGGGGAACGGGCCAAGTCACGATAGAGTGTCAATCACGCTTTTGAGGTGCGTCTCGTCCCGGTCAGCGAAGCGTGCAGTGCCAACCTTGTGACAGGGCGAAAGGGGGGGGCGGGGGCTGCGTTTGCTGCGAGCAGGTCGCGTAGAGGACGCTGGCAGTCGAAGGTGTCGTCGACTGCGGAATAAAATGGCCAGAAAGTCGACACGAGATTGCCTTCGGGCGGCGTCCCGATGACGCCGGTGGAACGGTGAGATGGAGAGTGACAGAGAAAAGCCTCTTGACGTTGCCAGAGTTTAAAAGAAGGGGACCCTCCGGACAGGGCCACGAGGAGGCCACGCCCACGCCTTTTGGCAAGATGGGCGCGCCGCATCTTTGGCTGAGACTGTGGCGCCGATACGCACCATAATACTGTTACGACCACGTCTGCGAAACGTGCGCACCGCCACACCAGTGGTGCCTTTTTCCTGCGACGCTCCACCTCTCCTCGTCTGATCGACTCTCCCTCGGGCTAATTCCTACCTGCTTAGTATTACCTCACCTACCTAATACTTTACCTGGATGTAACGTGCAGCAATGGAACCGCGCCAAAAACGACAGCGGACTGGTATTAGCGACGGGCAAAGTGACAGTCCGAGAACGCTTTCAACACCCGTCAGCCCGCCGACAAACAGTCGAAAACTCGAGGCCCAAAGATTGACGTCCCCGTGGCAGCTCACCTGGGTCAGGGATCTCCCTGCGGAGCTCAATAAAGATGCGGTGACGCTGAAAGACGTGCTTGGCGACCCCCTTATATGTGAGTGCTGGGAGTTTAACTTCTTGCATGACATTGCCTTTCTCATGGACGCTTTCGATCCGGACACGCGGCATCTTGTGAACGTGCATGTTGTTCATGGCTTCTGGAAACGAGAGGATGCAAATAGGGTGGCGCTTTCAGTCAGTTGCACTGCACCATGTCCTCTAACCAGCCAGGCGCAGGGATTTCGTTGATTTCATGTCTGATTTCTGTGGCAGGAACAAGCAGCACAGTATGAGAATGTTGAGCTCCATGTCGCTCCCATGCCAGAGGTATTTGGTACACATCACTCGAAGATGATGATCCTTTTCCGCCGCGATGACACGGCTGAGATTGTCATACATACGGCAAACATGATAGCCAAAGACTGGACGAACATGACCAACGCGGTATGGAGGTCGCCACGTCTTTCTAAGTGGGTGAGTGGGAGAATGGGCGATCAAGATGATGCCAGTCTGTCGGTCGGCAGCGGAAAGAGATTCAAACGGGATCTCATCAACTACCTTGGGTTTTATGATCGTCGCAAAATGACATGCCGACCACTTGCAGACAAATTGAGACTCTTTGACTTCTCTCCCATCAAGGCAGCTTTTATTGCAAGCGTGCCGGGACGACACAAGGTCCACGACATGTCGACGACACCGTTTGGTTGGAACGGTCTACAAAGAACCCTCCGAGACGTCGCGTGCGTCGAGGGGAAAGCAGAAATCGTTGCTCAGGTGTCTTCAATTGCAACACTTGGAGCCAGGAAAACATGGCTGGAAAAGACTTTTTTCGAGTCATTGGCGTCCTGTAAGCATAAAGGCGGGCGGAGACCGGCTTTCAAGGTTGTTTTCCCTACCGCAGATGAGATCCGTGCGTCACTCGATGGCTATGCCTCTGGGGCATCTGTCCATACAAAAATCCAGTCCGTTCAGCAGGCGGCACAACTGCTTTATCTGCGGCCCATTCTCCACCACTGGGCCAACGATTGTCGGAATGGAGTCGGTGAGTGTTTCGCGAAGTACTCGAGACGGTTGGCGACTCGCCCCATGACTCGTGGGAGCAGGACGAGCTAATATATAGTCGGCACCAGCGCTGCTCGGCGATGTCGAGCGTCACGACAGCGGAAGAGCCAGGGCCGCTCCACACGTCAAAACGTACACTCGCTTCAACGACAAGGGGTCGATCGATTGGGCACTGCTGACATCGGCCAATGTGTCGAAACAGGCTTGGGGCGAGGCAAGCTCAGTGACGGGAGAAATGAGAATAGCCTCGTGGGAAGTGGGCGTCTTGGTGTGGCCTGAGTTGTACGGGAAGGACTCGTGCATGATGGGCACCTACCAGACTGATACCCCGAGCCGCTGGGGGTGCGAGAGCGAGGCACCGAGGGGACCGCTCGTTGGAATCCGGATGCCTTACAATATGCCGCTGCAGCGCTACGGGGCGCGAGAGATTCCGTGGGTGGCCACGATAGACCATGCCGAGCTGGACTGTCACGGCCAGCCATGGTCGGCGTGAAAGGCATGGCATGGCGGCCATCGAAGTTTGGAAGCCGAGAGAGATTGCTGCTCTCCCCTCGACCTTTGCTGTCAGACGGCAAGACGCGGCCGGCCATCAAACGACGTGTGGAACCGTCTAGTCTGCGCGAGTGGCGTTCGGTCTAATGCATGCTAATCACATCCCCATACGCAAGACGACGCCCTTCCGCTGACCGGCGCTCTTTTTTTTTTTTTTTCCTTTTTTCTTTTTGTCCCCTGTCTCCCATTGGTCCTCTCAATTTTTCTTTGATTGCTGGACGCAGCTGACTACTCACTCATACCCTGCGGCTGCATGCAGACAGACCACATCTTCGCACCAGCCTCGAGTTCTTCTTACGTGTCAGTGACAAATGTGTGCATCCATGCACGTTTCACCAATTGAACCCCGATGATCCTCGCTCCCGCATCCTCACTCCCACGTCGTCGTACCGGTATGACTCGGCGAGCTCATTCTATTGACGAGAGGTGATTGTGCATCTGGCACACACATTCGTGAAACAAGCGTCGCTTCGTGCTGGGCCGTGCACGCTCTGTCATGCTCCCGCTCAGGCCTTATTAGTCGTTGCAGATCCATTACATCGTCACATTTCCCAACCAGTCATCGAGCCTCGAGCTTCGAACATGGCAGGCAAAAGGTCAATCAGCGGCTCGCCGAGCGGCCGCGGCCGGGACCTTCTTTCCACGTCGGCCTCACATCGCTTCTTGTCCAGCTCTCCCCTCGCTGAGCAGTTCATCGCCCAGGATCTGGCCGCATGCGCAGACCAAGGTGACGATCACCAGGCCGTCGCCGAAGGCCACGATGAGGCGGACCATCTAGGCCATTCCCTCGGTGGCATGTATCGTCGTCCCAGCGGTGTGGCCTACGGCGGAACTCGGCCCGTTTTCAGCGCACAAGCCATGGACGACGCTGGCCTCACACCCACGGAGCGAAAGCAGTCTCGGAATGCCGAGAGAAGCCTGCTGCGGGACAATCATGTTCTGCCACCCAAACATGCTCCGGTCGACCAGACCAAGCGGAGCTCTGCAAGTCGTCTTTACAAACGATTCTTCAGTACAAAGATCCCTCGAGATGCCCGTGACGATCAGGTCGACGACCAGATATCGCCCACCGGTCGTGTTCCCACGGAAACGTCACCGCTCCTCGAGGCGCAATGCAGCTCCGACTCGGACTCCATGTTGGGGTCGGGCGTCAATGGAAGGTTGGATCAACAGTGGGAAGAAGCAGTCGCCTCCGGCCGTCTGCAGTCTACATGGCAGCGTGAGACCAAGACCATCGTCTCCTACTCGGTCCCGCTCATCGTGACCTTCTTCCTGCAGTATTCCATCAACGTGACCAGCGTATTCGCCGTGGGCAGAATTGGCAAGATCGAGCTCGGCGCTGTTTCCCTGGCCAACATGTCCCAAGCCATCACTTGTCTCGCTCCTTTCCAGGGTCTGGCCACCAGTCTGGACACACTCTGCGCGCAGGCCTACGGTTCGGGCCACAAACACTTGGTCGGCCTGCAGTGTCAGCGCATGGCCGCCTTTCTGCTGTTCCTGTCCCTCCCTGTGGCGGTGTTGTGGTTCTTCGCCGAGGGGATCCTCGTTCGCCTCGTTCCCGAGGCTGAGACCGCCCGGTTGGCAGCCCTGTACCTCAAAGTCATGATCTTCAGCATCCCCGGCGTCATTCTTTTCGAGGTCGGCAAGAGATTCACCCAGGCCCAGGGCCTGTTCCGCGCAACCACCTATGTGCTCCTCATCGCGGCCCCCGTCAACATCTTCATCAACTGGCTCCTCGTTTGGCACGTGGGCCTGGGTTACGTGGGCGCCCCCATCGCCGTAGCCGTCACGGACAACCTGCTGCCTATCCTACTGTTTCTATACGTCAAATTCGTCGACGGCAAGCAGTGCTGGGGGGGTTTCAGCCGCAGGATCTTTGCCAACTGGTGGGTCATGATCCGACTGGCCCTGCCCGGCATGATCATGGTCGAGGCCGAATGGCTCGCCTTCGAGATCACGACGCTCCTCGCCGGTCGCTTCGGCACCGAATACCTCGCCGCACAGAGCGTCCTGGTCACACTGTCATCCATCTCGTACCAGATTCCGTTTCCCATGTCCATTGCCGCGTCCACCCGCGTGGCGAACCTGATGGGCGCAGGGCTGGTCGACGCCGCCAAAATCACCGCCAAAGTAGTACGTTAACCTCACGCCTATCCCTATCCCTCTCCTCTCTTATTTTCCATGACCGGAATTTCTCAGACTAACATTTGTTCTCCTCTCTCTCTTTTTCCGTCTCCAGACCTTTTTCGCAGCCTGTCTCATCGGCGCCCTCAACCTCCTCATCTCCCTTACCCTCCGCTTCCACCTCCCCCTCCTTTTCACCAACGACACGGGCGTCATCGAAGCCGTCGCCGCCGTCCTCCCCGTCGTCGCCTTCATGCAGGTCTTTGACGGCCTGAGCGCCGGCGCCCATGGCCTTCTCCGTGGCATCGGCAAGCAGTCCATCGGCGGCCCCGCCAATCTAATCTCATACTACGTCATCGCGATGCCCATCTCGCTAGGACTAGCCTTTGGACTGGACTGGAAGCTTCAGGGACTATGGTCCGGCGTCACCGTCGGTCTGGGAGTGTAAGTACCGTATCTATGCCAACTGCTCCAAATCACTGACCCTGAGTGTCAGCGTCGCTCTTATCGAGTACACGTATCTCCTACGAACCGACTGGCACAAGGCCGCGCTTGAAGCTGAGGCCAGAAACGCGGCGGGGTGATGCATCCCTGTCTTCCGTCGACACTGTTCATCTTGTTTAACTTTCCAACAATATCATTGAAGTGCATATAATGAACGGGGGTGATGAGACCACCCCAGATCAAGGCCGCGTCAGCATATGAAGCGTGAAATCTGCATTTGGAACCGGAATATAGTTTCTGCATCAGCATAAACCGCACGAGCATCAGGGATATACTGCGCCGCAGGATCGCGCATACGGGGCATAAACATGGAGGCGGGTCAGAAACTATTTTGTCAATGTCGCAATACATAGGTATCATACAATTAATGCGCCATGTCGCTTTTCTGCCAGCTACGGCATCCATCCATCGCTTTTCTAAAACACCTCTTGTACTTTTTCCCCATTCTCCAACCACGAGCTGCAAACCAAAACATGCCTTGTCTTCTCTCTGCTCTATTACGGAACAATTCCTAGTGCCCAAAGCCCCCTTACTCAAGCATAGAATGGGACCGGATGCCCCTCGGTCCAAGCTCACTACACAAGTCAGATATCATCCACGAACGAGTTTCAGCACAACAAACTTACTTGTAGTCGACGCGACTGAGACTCATCAGCCGCTGAGCCTCGATGGTCTGCGCGTCCATATTGGAGTGTAGACTGAATGCGAGGCGCGCGGCGACCTGCGCGCCGAGGAACATGGACTCCTCGAAGCCGTTCTTGCTCCACTCGCTCAGGTAGGTGGGTAGATTGGCCGTCTTGATGCTTGTGGGCGTCTGGCTGTGGAAGTGGTGCGCGACGGGCCCGCCTGCTTCGGAGCCGGCGGCGGGCGTGGCGGCAGCGACGCTGGCGCCTCCCGGTCCGCCGAGGCTGGTATTGCCGACGCCCAGCGTGCTGGCCGTCGTGGCGGCCTGGAGGAGGGGGTTGACGCCGCTGCTCGGCAGCTGGTGCGGCACGCCGGTGAAGGAGCCCGTGGGGGTCTGTGAGCCGGTGCCGCTGGGCGTGGCCATGTTGGACGGGAGTTCTGACGTGAACATGGTGGCAGTGGAGGGGGAGACGAGGTGGCGCGCGTTGAGCGTCTGCAAGATGTTCTCCTTGAGGCCGCGGAGGCGCGACCCGTTGCCCACAAAGGCGAGGTTGTCCCAGCATTGCGGCCGCATGTACATGTCGTCGACGCCCTGGATGGCGCGATATATGGCTGTGGCGATGCGGTCGATTTCGTGGCGGTCTGCAAATGTGAAGCGCTCGAGGCCGACCTCGATTTCGCGACGGACTCGTTTTGATCGATACTCTGGCGGGCCGGACATGGTGTTCTCCGTCTTGACAGGGTCGGGTGCCGGCGCTGCGGCTGTTACAGACGTTGTTGCTGTTGCGAGGATGCCGTCGCTAGCAGGGAGAGCGGGCTCTGCCGGTTTATCGGCTGCATCATCCTTTTCCGTTGGTGCTGGTAATGAGGATGGTGGTTGTTGTTGTTGTTGCCCGTCCAATGGCGGTGGTTTCTCGACTGAACCTTGCGCGGCCGCCGTCGTCATGCCGTTTGTGATATTCTGCTTGGGTTCCGGTACCACCAATTCGTCGATCACCTCTTCGTAGAAGAAGGTGTTTTGGATTCTCTTCGGGTTGGGCAGACGGGCAGGCTTGGCCGCTGCAGCATCGGCCTCTTGCTGACCCTTGGGCTTTCGTCCTGGCTTTCCCTTTTCCTTCTCCTTTTTGGCCAGAAATTCCTTGGTCTGACCACTCGTGACAATGGCTGCGACATCCAGGACGCCGTCTGCTTCGACGACATTGCTGTCGACCTCTCCATTCTCGTCGTCTTCGGTACCAGTCATATCGGCGACTCTGCTGGCCTCCATGGGCTGCTGGGGCTGTTGAGGCTCTTGAGACTGTTGAGGCTGTTGAGGCTGTTGAGGCTGTTGAGGCTGTTGAGGCTGTTGAGGCTGTTGAGGCTGCTGAGGCTGTTGAAGCTGCTGAGGCTGTTGAAGCTGTTGAGGCTGCTGAGGCTGCTGAGGCTGTTGAAGCTGCTGAGGCTGTTGAAGCTGCTGAGGCTGTTGAAGCTGCTGAGGCTGTTGAAGCTGCTGAGGCTGTTGGGGCTGCTGCTGCTGCTGCTGCTGCACGTCGCTGGCAGGCGAAAGAGCGGGAGCAACGGAGGCCGGGGCTGGAGCCGGCATGCCGCTGGCTGTGCTGCTTGGGGGGTCTGCGTACGACGCGTTCTCTCGAGGAAGCTCAACCAGCCCCGGCTCGCCAGCTGCATATGGCAACACTTCGCATATGGCGCTCTTCTTCAGCTGCTCTGCCATTTCGGGAGTGAATTGCTTGCTCTGGAGAAGCTTCATCAGCCGCTGCGTGAAAACATGACCGCCACTGCTTTGCCCATCACCGCCAGCCGGCCCCAAGCTGACATTATTGACGACGCGGCCATCAAAGAGAACCGTCACATCCACTTTCTCGTAGCCAATATCAACGACAGTCATGTTTGTCCATTTGAGTCCAAACTGCGTAGCAATGCCGCTGTGTATCATGCAGAGCGCAGGGGTGCGCGTCTTCTCAAAGACGTATTGGGCGATGGCCTCGCAATCGGGCCTCGTCCACTGAGGCGAGGCCATGAGCATGATCGGCGTATTGTGGTATGTCGTCGTCAGCATGCTGTGTACGTGTTCGAGAAAGGCCAGGAAGGCGCCCATGTGCACGATGCGCCCGCCTCGGATTGGCCACACGGCACCTTTCTCTTCGTCCACGTCCTCAACCCATTCCTCCATCTCGGTGCCGCCGACCATCTTTTTGCGCTTGAAAGTGTGATAAGGCCTCCACTCCTTGCCGTCTCTGAACATCCTCGTGGGAATCCTGTGCGCTGGGGGCGTCAGTTCCGTGCAGCCGAGCTGTGCCATGGTCGTCCTGCTGCCCGGGCAGACGATCAAGATCTGCTCCTCACGCCATTTTCCCACGGAACTCGACATCTCGGGCGGTGTTTGAGATGCCGATCTACCAGGCTATCCTGATTGAGTTTCCAGCCCCCCTTCCAATGCCAGTGAGGAACCTGTAAAATAGACAAGTCATCCGCGAAACGAGCAAGCCGATGGGAGCTGTGTGCCCGTGCCGAAAGGCTGACCTCGACGCTAGCAATGTGACTCGGTCGCGGTCGGACTTGACACCAATAAAGGAGTCGGCTCGCAGAAACGAACGGAGACGCAATAGGCGCACGCTGTCGTGAATGGCTAGAAGAAGATGCGAAGCAGCTTTGGTTGGTGCCGCGAATTCCCTTAGCAACACGAAGAACATGGAGGCTTGCGCGAGTGGCAGAAAGCAAGTGGTAGGTTTACATGTGGCGGTGCAACCTGCACGTGATCACCCAACGCTTGGATGATTTGCCAAATTCTCTTGTCATGGATCATCCAAGGACATTTCTCATGGGCTGCGTCTTCTTTCAAGGAGACATCATTGTATACATCAAATATCACAGCCTTGCATTACGGTGATCATGGGATAACTCATTGCGCTCGCAATCGTGTGAGCTTGTTCTCCTACAGGGGCCCCTTCAGAAGGTGAGGCGCCTGCTTTCTTACGTCCCAACATGTCGGCCGTCCCGTCATGATAGAACTATCAATCCTCCCATTTAGATTAAGGAAACAAGAAGGCCACAGCGCCGATAAGTAGAATAGCTCGACAAATAATAAGATCTGAGCCTTGTAGGACTGATTCTGCCTGTCGCTCCAGATTACCCACACAATTGCCTCTTTTCCACCTGAACGCCGTACAGAATTGCTCCAGACACCGTGTCCCAAAACGCCTGGGACAAAGAAAAGGGAGAAGAATTTTCTCGGACAGAAAAAGAGCGAAAGGAAAAAAAGTAGGAGGGCAAAAGACAACGGTCCAAAGAATGATGAACAATTGCTGAATGTCTCCAAGCCATCGTCGACCGTCGCGAGGCTGTCTTTTGGTTGTGACTATGTGCATCATGAAAAATTATTCAGTCGTGTAATACGTACGGACTTGCGCGATCCTCGCTTGGCAAGTATGTCGATAACATGAGAAGGGGAAAGCAGAATAGAAGGGCTGACAGATGGCCTCCAGCGAAAGTTGCTTTGAGCTTGCGAAATGGCCTCGCCCGCCTAGGCAAAGGTTGTTGCGTTGCGCGGCAATGACTTGACTGTCTTGACGATTGCCATCTTCTGTGCCTGCTTTTGGACTTGCAGGGCTTCTTCCTTGGCAAGCTTCTTAGGCGTGTCGTCTTCGGTCGAGTATTCTGCTACCGAGACGGGTCTGTCGGAGGTGGGAGTTGTCAAGGTTGACCTGTCAATGCTCCAACGATCCTCCGTAAGACCGGTGTACACTGATGAGGTGTGTTTCTTGCTCGTGGTAGAATCGGAGGTATCAATTCGCTCGTGTGTCGTCCTGATCGGCTCGTCCTCGTCCAAGAATAGACTGTGTACGGAATCGTACGCAGATTCAGTGCCCTCTGATGATGTCAGGGATTGCTGCTCTGACACGTCCTCCTCCGGCAATGGTGTGTTGACTGCAACTGTCATGTCGACATCCAGAGCGTCGGTCTGCTCATAAAGCGCGTCTTGGGCCTGGCCATCCTGCTCTCCGGACTGGTGCAAGTCTTTCAAGTCTTCCTGAGGCAACTGCTCCTCCTGTGCTTCTCCAGATTTAGTGACACGGCGGATGCGGATGATAGATGCGCCCGTCTCATTTTGGGCTTGTGCATCACTGCCTCGTTGCATGGTCCCAGCGATAGTTTCAGCCGAGTCAGTCGTGTTCGCCGACCCGCCGACCGAGCTGGAGGGACCTCCCTTTACAGGTGTGACTTCGCTGGTTTCAGTGCCTGCTTGTCTCTGTCCCACACCTTCTGGAGATTTTTGCTCCTCTTCTGTGCCCAAGTCGAACTCGCTGAATGCCTGGCGAAGCGGGCTTTGGACGATTTCAGTCTCTACACCCAGTTCACCCGGCGCGCCGCGAGAATTCCGAGCCGGACTCCGCGTTGGGAGCGGGGGAGGGATGCGCTTGGGAATGTTCACAACATTGCCCTTGGCGTGAATCACGCGTGATGCGACAGCCCTGGTACGTGCGGGCTGAATCTGGGCAACTTCGAAAACGACGGGCTCTTCATCAGATTCATCCAAGTCGTCTTCGTCATCGGCATCGTTGGTGTCGTATTCGGTTTCTTTACTCTTGCCGTTGACTACCTCTCCTTGGACGTCGGCTGACTCAACGGCTCGCGACGCCGGATCATATGAAAGAGGTCGGTTCCTCGGAGGAACGGCGGGCTGATCGTCCGAGTGTGGGTGCTGCGATCTCAAATGCTCCAGGTGGCATTCGTCCTTGGCAGTAAAGTCGATCTCCTGGGCTGCGACCTGGTCGATAAACACGCCCTCTCGCCCAGCTTCGCTCTGGCCCGGACTCGGAGACGTCTCAGGGGTATTGCCGGTGCCGACGTCTGTCTGCGTACCCGCATCAGTGGAATGGCTTTTCACCGTAGCTGCAGATCTGATACTGGCTCGTTGGCTTTTACTGGCGAGTGTGTCCATGCTCTGGCGATCGAATTTCGAGGACACTGGGCTTCGGAGGTCGAGATGCATGTCGACGAGACTGCTGGTGGGCCTCGGACGAGATCCGGCTTCACGAATCTCGAGTCCGGCCATTTCCAAGGCCAAAACGCCAAAAGGATCAGGATCGTCAGCTTTCGGTATGCCAAATGACGGCCGCGGCGCCAAATTCATCGCCTTGGGAGACTTCGGAGATGCGATGAGGGCATCGCCGGGGGCGGGCTCGATGGCAGTGAGCTCCACGACAGACCTGTCATAGTCCGTCCTCCCCTCGGCCAGCTTGATGACTTCGTACAACGACTTGGTCTCGTCAATGTGGCGCGCCACGTTGCCGGCCAAGACGTCGGTCTGCGTAATGTTGGGGCCATAGAATCTCTCATTCTCATTGCTGCGTTCAGTGAGAATGCAGCCATTGAGGTTCACGGCCTGATGTTGGCCACGCGCCTTCATATAGGCCAAGACGTTGTTGTCCAGATTCTTCCAGTCAAAGGCGCCCCCTTGGTCAGACTCAACTGTGACTGACGGACCATTGTTCAAACCAACGTCTTCACCCAAAATGACACGCGGTCGGGTTATTGACTCGAGAGCCGACAGATTCGTGACGACAAGGACGCAGTCGTACACGTCGACGCCGATGATAAAGCTAAGCGTCGGCGTGTGAAGCATGATGCCGGATGGAGGCGACCAGGTCCCATCCGACTTCCTCGCAATCAAGATGCCGGAGCCGCCGGAGCCGGTCATCCAGAGTCCGCTTCTCATGCAAGTGAAGACGGCGATGCCGGCTGCATTTTGGATGATCCGTCTCGGGATTTTCTTGGTCACTTTGACGGGAGACTGTGAGGCAGACATGGACGCTGAACGGTCGAACTGGGCTGACTGCGAGGATTGCGAGTCCTTCGAGGGTTCGTCGGCGGGTGCGAGATAACCGTCGGCTTTGAGAAGGAACGGAGTTAGCCAAGTGCTATGATCAAACCGAGAGGGAGGATTTGGGCCATCGCGCGTACTGCAGAATGACTTTAAGATGCGAGCCGCCTTGACACATTCCATGTCGAGCGTTGAGGGCCAAAAGGCCTCACGCCGGACCCTGGCAGCATTGGCCGTAGCCACATCGATTCTGCTGAGGGAAGCGGCGGCAGTACTTGATGCGTGACTTGCACTGTTCCGAGCTGCCCAGCCAAACAGGCCGGCAGGTTTCGTTGCGGAGCTCGAGCTAGAATTTCTCTTGTCCCATGAGGGCAGTAAGGATGAGACGCGCTGCATGGCGGGCGTCGAGGCGCCTCTCTATCTCGCTGCCGTCGCCGCCGTCGCTGTGGCGAAGACAAGATTGGACGACACGGCGATGGGAGTTTACCAAAAGGGGAGGCCCAGCTAAGCAGCCCAGAGGTCGAGAAAAGAGGGTGAAGGGGTTTGGTAGGTGGGCAAGAGTGATTAATTGTCCAGAAGGCAACAAAACGTCAGACAGTCGTAAGCAGGACGATGATGTGGCGGTGGTCTCTATGACGAAGGCGGAGTCGGTGGGTGAGTCGAAGGATGAGCCGAAGGATGAAGCGCAGCAGGTGTAGTAGCTGTAGAGCGAGGCATCGGCTGCGTGGTCGTGAATTATGCGGGTGCGGGTGATTAGGTGAGGCGTGAGAGTGACTCGGAGAGCGTCGACGGACGGAGCTCTGGGTGTAAGTTGGTCGGTCGATGTGTAGATCGAATTGAGCGGGTCGGCGACGCTCATCTGCCGAGCCATCCATCCCACTCGCCATGGTTGGGTCTCGCGTATTGTTATGTCTGGCCCGCCTGTGATTAAGCCTCATTGGAGGGCCGTTTGCCCACAAGACCCAGCGCCGAGGCGCCCCGCCCACCCGCCTTGGGTCTGTCTGGCGTGGTCAGCTGGCGCCCGGGCTTGCATTCTGATGAACAAACGTGGAGACGCATGTTCCGTACTTTGTGGGCCCCTTCCTCATCTGGGTTTTTGCCTCGTTGGTTCTTGCCGGTCAGCATTTGCGTCTGAACACATGGCACCCTTTGCTACGTATAATGTATTGCGCTTGCAGGCCTCAAGGGGCAGGCGTCCTTGACCAGATGATTGTCGCAGGTCCGGTCGCATCGGCGACATGATTTCGTCACGGAAGTATCACTTCGTCTAGACCCTGCATGCCACAGCCCGTCCTCGTTGGGTGGTGCGTACGAGGCATACAAGACCTAATTTAAAGGAGGAGAAGAAGAAGGAGGAGAGGACCGTAGAGAGTGGGAGACAGAGGGTCAGAAAGGGAAAGAGACAAGAAACAAGATCCCCACGCATGCCAAGCTTACTGGTTTCACGGGCAGACAATATCTGTTCTGCGGCCCTTGGTCGTGGTGCATTGTGCAGGCCCCCAATGCTATTACTCCTTGTCGGGCTTGTTGTGCATGAGCATTCAATTGCTCTGGCATTCATCCTACCTTTGACACCTCCTCCCTCACGCGTCTTGGTCTTCTTTCTTGCCAAGAGAGGATGCAAAACTACCCTCGATTGAAGGGATTCCCGTCCAGGAAGCAGCGGAGGAGTTGCCGAGAGGATGTTGGCTGCCCCCCCCCCCTCGTAAGCACGCACCATTTGTTGCCTGCAGCCTTTGCGTGTTGCTTTGCAAACGTACGACCCGGTCGTTTGCGACGCTCCTATCAGAAGTTGCCGCAGTATGCTTTGCGCCGCCGGGCTTCCACTTCCAGAGACACGACCCAGGACAATGTCCGATCGGCGACCCTCATCCCTTTCCTCGCATGGCCTCTCTTTTTTCTATGCTGTTCCTTTTGTCATGACCAATCCGAGGTGACAGGGTCCTGCAGTGCGGGACCTGTCTTCGGGAATGTTTTGTCTCATCTTGCCCTTGGCGGTCTCTTCGACAAATGCCACAGACCAGAGACAAGACGCGGCAATCTGCCGTAGGCTTTCTTATTCATGGTCTTGCCCCTGACTAATAAAAACAGGGCAGAAAAGGACACGGAAGTTCACGCACATGCGCTGGCTCATGCCCTCAATCATGTAAGGTCCATGCACGTGGAATCACCCGATTATGGAGACTGGATCTGCTGGACCGAAATAGAAAACAAGGATGCGGACAGTGAGCATGAAGGGGAACGGAAGGGAAGGGGGGAGCGATGTCCTTGCGGAAGCAGCCAACGTCATTCTGTCTTCCGGCAACATGTCGCACAAGATGATTGCAGAGATAGCAACCGTCAGCTTATCAGGCAATGGCTGGCAGGACACTCTGTACAAAGTAGCCCCTACAATGTGTACTCGATACTCGGTACGGCAGAGCAATCTCCCGCGTTTGACACCGGACGACGGCAACATTCCTATGCCCTTGTGTGAGATTCTCAGTCATGGAGATGAAGCATATCAAACAGTCGGCCTTCCAGATCCGACGCGTCTCCCTGTGCAGTGCCGCTGCGACGCGCCGGTGTGGTAGCATGTGAAGCGTGAGGCGCCAAATTACAGATCTGCTGTCGACCATGTCACCAGTCTGACTCGCCTGTTGTTCTTTGATGCGGAAAAGCGCATGCGGAGATGGTAAACGCCTGACGATCGCGCCCCGTTCGAGGACCCGACTTGGGCAGGATCAGCGCCTTGCCGACCACTTCGGCTTCCCTTTTTGAAGGTGGGCGGCCGATAGGCATCGGTGAAGACACCAGACAGCGCAGCACAGCAAAGCGTAGCAGCAGAACCGACTATCGCTTAAATGCTGCGTGCGGCATCGTTCCCGTCCCTCGCCCCTTTTTTTCCTTTTTCTTTTCTTCCTTCTTCCTCCCGCCTCTTGCCCTATTCTTTCCCCTCTTTGGGTGGAGGAGATGGGGAAATGACTTCCATACGTGCATGAAGCAGAAGCCACCCTCATTCGAAAATAGAAATTTCAAAAAGAGGTGGGTGGTGCATGAATCCTTAGGCTGCGGCCGCCACGCCGGATCCGGAACCCCTCTGCCCCCATCCCCAAAGACCAGGCTGCGATGCCCTTCTTCAAGGAAAGAGTGGGTGCGTGATAGCGTCGATGTTCTTTGTTCGGTCTTTTCGCTTAATCTAATTTTAATCTACCGCGTGGTTTTTCGTTATTCTTCTCTCACCTAGTCTTCGCGACCTTAACCGTAAGATGAAAAGCTGGTCATCCGCGTGGCGACGCCGCGTAAGCAGTCTTGCATCATTGGACAGCCGGCAGCTTCCATCTTAGTCCCTTGAGAGTGCAGATAGACTGCACGAGTTGTCGAGTGCGGCGGGCTGGTTGGTGCCCTCCAAGGCCTGAGCTGGAGGGTGTTTGATACTAAAAGAGGAAATTACAAAAAAAACTTTCGACCTCGTATCTCCAATTAGAGGAGAGATGGGTTCATATCGTGAGAATGAGCGCACCCTGCTGGCCGGCCACCTTGGCGGGGGGGGCCCCTTGCATTGCAGTGCCTCCCCCCTTAGAGGGAAAACGAGCTCTATTTGAGTATTCTGCTCAAATATTGCTTTCCACCTCATCAATTTGAATTTTTTTCATTTGATGTTGTTCCCCCGGCCCTTTTCCACATACCCTTTCCGCTTAGCGACGTCATCACGAGTCTGCACTCCGACGTCACGCGCGCCGCTTCTTGACTCGACTCAACATTGGTACCTCTTCCATGACGCACGTCATTATAATACGGACACGATTGAGCCGTATTGATTTTATTCTTTTTATTTCCGAGCTATCGTCACAGCCTCGCCCTGGCCCCGTCAGCGCCGTGACCGTGGAGCGCCAAGTCCACCCACTCAAACATGCCCGAGGCCCTGCGCCTCCGTCCACGATACTCGACACTCGCCTCGTACCCGGCCACATAGCCTCCGCCGGCGCCTTCTCTCGGCGACGTGACGGCCGTACCGACCACGACGAGGACCGTCTCCCGCTCGCGGACCACGACGGCCCTGAACTCGCGCGGCAGCCTCGTCACGCGTCCCAACGAGTCCGTCACCAGCTCGTCCCGCACGACACTCACGTCCAGCTCCGTTGTGAAAGCCTCCAGCACGCGCCCGTCGGGCACGCGACGCACGTACACGAACTTCCTCGGGGGCGCAAACCCATTGCGCACCTCCCCCCACAAGACCTGCACATCCCCCTCGTCCACCTCCACGACGTGATAGACGAAGTAGTTGGTCGAGGCCGCCACGGCAGCGTGCACCCCAGCCGGCACCGGAGGCGGCTTGCAGCGCGCAAACTCCAACGACCCCGACACGTCCACCGTCTCGCCCCCGATCGTCAGCGCCCCCCTCACCGGCAGGGCCAAGTGATCATAGTACGGCGCCGAGATGAACCACACGGCCGTCGTGTCCCGCTGCAGCTCCAGCTCCAGCGCGAACCCCCACGGCGCGTCGTCAAAGTCGGCCTGCACCCGCACCGTCCGCGGCAAGTCCAGCTCCATGGCGAAGTCGCCCGCCCAGGCCATCGACGACGGCGACACGCGACACGACGCAGCGCTGTCGTACCCGCGCGAGAAGACCTGGTCGGCTGCGGCCGTGCTGCTCATGACGGTCGTGAGACGCGCCGCCTCGCCCGCGGGCACCACAGCATGGCGCCCCCCGGCGAGGTACTCGTCGTGCTTGAAGACGCTGAGGTCGACGTCGCCAAACATGACCAGCACGTTGAGGTACCGCCACGGCGCCGGCAGCCGCGGCAGGTATATCCCGTAGTGAGTCCACGTCCACGGGCCGCCGGCCGCGTCGAGATGCGGGCTGATGATGTCCCATGCCGTGAAGGGCTTCTCCATGCGTTCCGACGCGAGATTCGGACCCAATGCCCTGTGCTGTGCCATTTCTGCCCGTGAGGTGAACCGTGTAGGTGTGCTATATTTGAGTCTGGCGAGATGGGAACTCGTAGAATTTCAATGGGAAAAGGGGTCGAGGTATGACCAAAAGCATGATATGGCTCGTTTTCTGTCCACCTCGGCTGAGGAACGCAGGGCCTCTCGAGATGTCCACTATGGCTTTTCCTTTTCGGCCTTCACAAGCGCGGACTTGATGAGGCGAGCAGCCCGGCCGATAGCATCGGTCCACCAGCTAGCCAGCCTTTCCCCCCTCCCAGGAAACCCAAACACCGAGCATGCCGCAAGTCCTTGTCACGTCCTCCACACCATATCGTAAAACGCCATATGAAGGCCATCGAGGCCCTCATGATCAGCGTCAGAGCCCGAACTTGTCCCCCAGTCCCGTATTAGCACCAGACATGAGAACCTTGTCCAAAGCCAGAACATCATCACCTTGAACCCAACCCGCCCACAGCCAAGCACTCTCGATCAATCCGCTCTCCTCAGACCACGAAAGCAGCCCTCAAGAAGCAACAGACTACACCCTCGTCCGCTCCCCTCAACGCACAAAAGCAGCCTTCTACGCAACACACCTTGCCCATCGCAAACGAACCCCAGAGCTGCCCCAAGTCGTCCCCAACGCCCACTGCGAAGCCCCCGCGCTGCCCGCACCATCAAAGCCATGTCCCCACAGTCCACGACCCCCCCCCCTAAATTGTCCCATCTCGCTCCGTAGAAAAAAAAAATAAAGCCACCCACAAACACTCTCCAACCAAGTCATTGCCGCGCGACACATTAGCAGGCTGTGTCGGCAACAATCACTCACCATGTTCAAGTCAGCTTACTCTGTCCTCCACCGTCCCGCAGCCCAAGCACACCTTGAGTCGTCCTCGTCTGACCGTCGTTGCAGAGCGTATAGGAACCTCTCGCCCAACACGAGGCTGGGATTGGGTGTGGGCGTCATTGCTTGGGCCGTCGCCGGCCTCTATCTCTCGGATCGAGCAGAGCAACGCTTCGGCTATACGCCTTCGGAAAAGGACAAGGAGGAGCTTTGGAAGTGGGCGCCGAAGGTGACCGCTGTGGACAAATCAAATGACAAGTAGAGCGTCGCACGGACTTGGAACTCGTTCTGCGCATGCTGAGCTATCCGGCATCACGGCATTAGAGTCCGTTGACATCGTGAATGCTGAAAGTGACTCTTTACAACTCAATCCTCGCCACTACGCCGAGGCGCCGTCTTCATCACGACCATCACAATCATCATTTCACTTGATCCTCAGTCGAGTCAACCTCCCTTCAATGGAATGATCTCGTCTTAGAGACGAAAAGCCACTTTTCTACACCCTAACTTATTCTCTTCGGAACATATCATTGCCGCCACAATGCACTTGATCCAGACAAGACCCAGACAAGGCTCGGCGAGTACATCATTGACCGTTTTGGGTTATTAGGCCATGAAACCATCTTCATGGCCTGGTACAGAACAGGATTGCCTACCGACTGATCATCCTCTATATCTTGATCGTCGTCTAAGGATGCAGCAACTCCGGGTGACCAGGGGTCTATCCTTCCAAATGGTGAAATAGAGCAAAAAATGCAGTCGGGACAGTTGAGATATCGTCCACGCCTTCTGATGCGCCTGGGATGGCCGTGCCGACATGACATGAGACGTGTAGGACCCAAAAGGTGTCTCTGTGAATTGCGTTGTTTTTCTGTTTCTGTCGGTGGGAAGGCCGCGCTGATCAAGAAAGTCGTCAATTGCCCAAGCGTGGGCGTCCAGAGTTTCCACGAGACAAGATAATCGGGGGAAAAAATCAAAAAGAAAATGCTGTTCTAAGGAATGAAGGTGAAACAAGCTAACTCAACGCCCCGAAATGCAACGACCAAACTGAACGCTTTTTATTGACTCATAGCGGACGATTGTGTGAAAGTGCTACACCTTCTGCAGTGTGATGGCTGACCATGAGCAGTACCAGAGATTTTCCCCGGGTAGAACGAGGGACGAAAGATGTATGACAAATCCAAAGCATCCTCTGCCTTCCCAAATTGTGCCGACTCCTCATTCTGACGTGACTACTCTTCGAGAACGGGCTCACGAGGCAGTCGTTGCTTGCAGACGGAACGTAACGCCTGGCACATAATGCCAAACGATTCTAGATTTGCGGGGCAAATCTCCCAGATTTATCTCGCTGTAAGCATTAACGTTATGCCGATGCGATTGATAGACGCGCGAGAATATGAGCCCGAATCATGGTGATTAACAATCGCTCCAAATATTGTTTAGCTTGTCTGCTGCGAAGAGTGGACCATCTCTTGAGTCTGAACTAGAAGATGAAATTGCAATTCAAGTCGGCGGGCGTGCCATGAAGTCATCCAACGGGGCAAGGACTGGGCTCAGCCGAACGACACGACAGTAGAGTGTTGAGCGCTCTCACGTTCCTGGAAAGTCGCATACTGTGATTGGCAACAATCAATGCAACACTCGACAAGACTCGAGCAAGCAAGTTGAGTGTACCATTCTGAATTGAAAGTCCTTGAGGGTGTTCAGTTTGTAGAGAATCTGGCGGGCAAGTTCCAAGTCTGGCTGCTGTGCAAATCGTATATCGTTGGCCCATGTGCACTCTGTCAGAATTCTTCACTAGAAATTTCGAAGCCCGAAAGTCAGTCGATCGCCTTCCATACTTCCGCATTGCGAGGCAGCGGCGAGTGAGTTTCTCGAACATCGGTTGGAGCAGGTACATTGAACAGAAGCTCGGCAAAGGTGTCGTATGCCAAAATATCGTGCATCAGCCGTAGGCGCAGCTTCTCGCCTATTAGCGCCATCCACCCAATTTCATTGCGCTCCGTGTGCTTGCGAGGTCTAAAAGACACCCAGCCAACAAGTTTCCGCAACAATATAAGAGGCGTGTCTAGACGAGCCCGCCGATGCTGTTGAGTATTCCTGCTGCAGGTAGGCCGATCAGAAAGCATGGCCTGAACCTCTTTAATACTCGTTGCGGCTACTTTGTCGGCGTGAGCAGGTTGCAAGATATCGGCCTACATCAACCCAATTTTGTTCCAACACCGCTCACACAGCGTACATCATTTCCCGCCGTCCAAGAGACCAACGTTGGGGTAGCAGGCACTAATGCAGCAAATGATCACAGTGAAGCCGCATCGAGTCTGGTTGAGCAGCAAGATGCTCAGGTGGAGAAAAGAAACATGTTCGTGGAAATAAATATACCATTCGATAAATCATCGAAGTCTTTTGGAAGAATAATGAACGTTCGGACTCAACAGTTTAGGGTCGATGGCCTTATCCGGAGCAGAGGAAGGTGATTATTTGGTTGGAATTGGATGAAAGAAACTTGATTATCCATCTTTTGGCCGCATGTAAAGTTGCGAGCAGAATCACCGAGACTGCAAATCGTCGCTGCCGCTTCGTCACTACTGTCTGTTTTGGTTGCGATCTGCGTCTGTCCAAGATTAGGAGAGGCAACGAAACTGCTGCTGAGGGTTTACGCACCAGGCTGGAACATTGTGGACCAATCGAGATTCGATTGCTGATTTCCGTTAGACCCAGGGTACATAGGCATCCCATTTTGACCCGGAGGCATGCTGTAGCTCGACATCTGCTGATTGTTTATGGGATTGGTCACACTGGCGCCGTATGGCTGGGGAGCTCCCATGCTAGGTGCCATGTTGTTTCGATCTTGAGGCCCCCCGTGGCTGCTGGAGCGAGAGAGATGGTTCTGATCACCCGACATGTTGTTCAGACCGTCGTTCACGGGCACCATATTAAAAGGGTGGCCTACCATGCCATCAGCAGGTATACTGTTCAATCCATTGAGATGCTGCATGTCTCCTTCGTTGCCGAGGCCAGCGGCTTTCTGCGCCTGTGCATTCTTCTTCACGTGAGCTTGGGGGTGGGATAAGTGGCTCGCGCCAGTAGGATTCCCACGACGAATAGAACACTTCTGAAAGTGGCGCTTTAAAATGTCACTTCGCGAAAACGTATCGCGGCAGAGTACACACATGTAAGGGCGATCGCCGGTGTCTGTTAAGCAGAGGCAGTCAGTAAGGGAGAACCACTCAATTGTGAGAAAGCGACGGGCCTCGCCGCCGCTCTCCTTCGGCATCGTGGGAAACGATCGAGAAGCCATGAGAGATGACTTACGGCGGAGTAAATGACGCTTCAAGTGCTTCGCGTGCAGATAAGTTTTTGTGCAGTGAGGGCATGGAAACTTGCCGTCGGCGTCTTTGACGGGAATTATGTTGCTTTTAGCGCCAGTTCCAGCGGTAGTGGCGGCAGGACGGCCAGGAGCACTCGGCAAGATCCCCCTTCGACCCTGCGATCCAACGACATGCGTGGGCTGATCAGCTTCTTGGAGGACATTGGGTTGGATCATTGGGCCTGGTCCATAAGAAGGGGAGACGCCAGGTTGTCCGACCAGACCACCAGGAGGCATCGGACGGAGAACTGGAGGGCCTCTGTTGCCTCCAGGAGCTGGAGCTATGGGTTGCTGGTGAGACGAGCCTGCGTTGCCTTGCGCCATCATGGGCGCAGACCCAGTATAGCCCTGACTTGGAGGATAGGGGGCCTGAACCATCGAGTAAACGCCGGTTCGCGGAGCCGGTTGCGAAGTGTTCTGATAATTAGGCAGATTCGAGGCTGAGTTGGGCGTGTTCGGAGTTCCAGGTGTTCGCGGCGTATGTGGGTGGCTGCCGTACATTGGTTGCATGGCTGCTGTTTGAGGTTGCAAAGGCGGTAGCGTCTGAGGCATTGGGGACCCGGTCTGAAGTTGATTTGGAGAGATCGCGGTGGGAGAAGGATAGGTCTGCGGCTGCGAGGATCCGTTCAGACCATTCGTGGGATATTGAGAGCCGTCCATCGTGGCGTGTTAGACCCTTTGTGTAAGCCGATGCTGGAGCGCACGTCTAGAAAATATCGGAGTCGTGAGGAAGAGATGAGGATCCCTGAGTGGAGTATTTCTCAGAGTTGTCTGAATGTAATGACGCAAAAAGGCAGTTTGGAGAAACCGCCTGCGAGGCCCACGCGTGAAGCGAACAGGCTGATGACGGCGTTCCTGTCTGGTGGATGAGGCTCGAAAAGCAGGTCCCTCTTCTTGTGAGGTGTGGTATGTTGGGGGAGGGTTTAGAGTGGAGAAATGGGTCTCGGATCTTTTTATTTTTTTTCTCTCTCCCTCTCTTCTTCTCTTCACTACCTTTTTTTTCGGAGAAGGGGAAAAGTATGGCCAGGAACAACCGCGCGCAGGGTTAGACCGAGGCGGGGGGTGTGGGAGGTGTGGCGTCGAGACGAAAGGATTTATGCTTGGGGCGTGGCGGCAGAGAGGGGAAAGAAAAAAATTCAGTTTGCAGGCTCTCCGTTCGTGACTGCTAATTGATTGACTTGGGTGGATTGCGCCGTAACCAGCCGTCTATGATGGAGGCAAGTGGATCCTTTCGAGAGACCGCAAGCAGATAAGAATGCTGGGTCCCCAGAAATACCCACGACCTTTTCTCCTTGCTGCTTGTGTGTGGCTGGGGATATGCCTCAGAGACCTGTCAGGCAGAGCGATGCCTGATTGAAAGCACAAGACTGAGTTGAGAGCAACAGAGGCGGAACGACATCAAATTAAGAAGATGATGGAGGAGGAAGAAGAAATTTTCTCAGAGGAGCCGAAGAAAGAAAAGACAGAGAGAGAGAGAGAGAAGAGGGCAGGGCCGGCAAGGACGGGCAGGGTACGCAGTACGTACCTAGGCAGAGAGTGAGAGAAGAGGGGTGTGCGCGTAGAATTTTGGGACGACTAGGCTGCACACCTTGCCACCACAGACACGAGGGAGGAGGCACCGTGTTTCCAGTGACTTTGGGCAACCGCGCACGGAAGTCAGCAGAGTCATTTGCGCGGGCGGCCAGCAGGCAAGGAACCGAAGGAAAAAGCAGGCGCTCGGCGCCGACGTCGGATAAATTACAGGCAGCAATTTTTCGACTCCTGGTCTTTGCACTGTGCCCAAATCTTGGGCTCTCTTCTGCGTACAATCAAGCAAGTGCGGCACGTTATGGTGCGGCCGGTCCGAACGAGAGGACAGACGAATCAGCGGCGAGTGCAAGCCTACCGCACGCCATGTTGCGATGTCCCAGCGGAAACCGCTTGACCTGTGAATGACGACAGCACTTCTTTAGACTTTGTCGAGGCCTGCTGGTTCATTCCGTACGCAGGCTTCTGAAAGTAGTGACATTGCACACAGATCACTGTTCAATTCGCCTTAGCTAAAAACGTGCCGTCGCGCGTTTTCACAATTTCATAGGTTGCTTCGAAGAATCTTACGCTTGACTGGTGCGGTAGGGACGTGAGAATTTTCTTTTTGCCTCCTTGCGTCCGTGATTCGGCGTGCATATTGCTCATAGGAAACTGAGCGTCGATTCCTTCTGTTTCTCCCCCCCTTCGTCCTCTCCCTTTCACTTCTACCCCTTCCCCCTCCTTTCTTTTCTTTCCCACCATTAATCGACTAGCTTCTCTCGCGTCGCACCTGGCATTTTGTTGAAATTATACTAGTTTGGGCCGGTTGCTTGAAATATTCAAGGCGCCTTAAGCGTGTGATGATCCCGTTCGTCGAGTACTTCACACCGTATTGGTCCTGTACAGGGCGACGTCGTAGTAGATGCAAGCATTTGCAGCATAATGCGCACCTTAGTCATGGTGTCAGGTCAAAAGCTATGCATGAATCGTAAAGGGTGGTCCGGCGCACAGTGACAAGCTAGCGTTCTCTGCATTTCTGCCTGGCCCTTCACGCCGACGCGAGGCCAGCGCTAACAAGTACTTTAGGCAATCTAGCTCCGTGTTCAATGCTCTACATCTGGCCGGTACGGCATTGTCATGGCCTGATTGATCTGACATACGGTTGAGCTCCAATCCGGCGCGGAAGCCGTGACTGGCTTCCAGCATCTTTTGGATGCCAAAACTACGGAGTACTAGTAGCAATAATAGTCCTGTTCTCCGCGCGTCGCCGCCCGGACCCAGATTGCAGGCAGATCGGTGCTTCCCTTGCACGAATGTGTCGCTGGTATGGAAAGGGGTGGCACGCTCGGGGGTCAGAGAGTGTGATCAGGCGAACGCGATAGGCTGCAACCAATTGGCCATTCTCGTTCAGAACGGCGCAACTCTTTCGCCCGGACGTCCATACACTCATGTAACAATACGTAAAGGCAAACACACAAGCACTGAATACCTACATGTATACATACATATGTGTACGTACTCCGTATACGTGCGCAGCTATTGAATAAGTACCATGTGGTATAATAGGCGAGTGCGGACAATCAGGAAGAGCAGATAGGCTGTCATCACGTTGCAATACATTCCTGGACCCCGGCAGCCTGGCATAGACGATGAACCCTTCTTCGGACATGTCATTGACCATCCCTACATGCAAAAGCTGTTCCCACTGTCTGACCTGACTTGTGTCAAGGCTCAGGGGGCGATTGTGATGCCGATGAAGGAGCATTGGCCAAGCGAGAATTTTGATCTTCTTTCGCTACTGAACTGTTTGAATCGTCGTGTGAAAAGCCATGACAAGCATAGGTTCTGCCACCTTTACCTCCAACGCAGGATATGCGGCAAGCAAACGTCCCAGGAGATGATCCGCGTGGCATTATCAGCACAGCATAATAATTTGGCTTCCCGTCCTACCTCACCATGGGCGACAAAAATAAAGGCGGAACAACAGTTCGTCCCTCTACATAAAGCTTAGGACACATTGCACGTGCGTTTGCTTGTGCTGATCTTCCGCATCATGTTCATCAAAATTGATCCTGTTCATTTCCTCCTCGTGGTTATGCAGGGACAGCGAGAAATCTTGTTCATCAATTCGCAGTATGGCTTAATATACTAGCGGCGGGCGAAGTCACGCCCTCTGACCTGAATTGTAGCGGGATCAAGAGCACACACACCCTTTTGCTGTAAACAGGTGATCTGCATAATGTCGCTGCTGTACTCTGCGAATTCGATCAATCAGCAGTGGACGACGATGCGCATACATATGTATGCAAGTGAACATGACGTGCAGATGCATCAGGGTGGACAGAGGAATTTCGACTCATCAGTCAAAGTCATTGGCCATAAATGGACTTCAGGTCAGTGGCTCGAGCTGCTCCGTAGCTATCGCGTTCGTGGCCGCCGCACACGCATAGCTCACATCATCGCGCAGTGAACGGAGCGCCGTGCCAACTGAAGGTCTCCGTTGCGGCATTACCAATTCCTAGTGTCATAATTGCCTCCACGTTGCCGACCACGCCGTAAGGGTGACCTCTTGGGATGGCTGCTGCCTAGGGACTGGTCCCTCCACTTCCTGGTGTGCCGGAGAGCCAGGCCCGACAAACTCCGGGATAGGTCGCCACCCTGCGTCACCTTTGTATTATTGGGTGCGCAGGCCTGTTGACGGTGACATAGGATCGATGCGATTATCAATTCTCCATCTCGAACATTACATCTGGATTTATGTAGCTCCTGTCACGGACGAATTACTCGAGGTCGGACTGGCTGGTGTAAAATGTAAACGCGTTCTGAGAAATGAGCGACTAAGAGGTCAATTCTGGGTGCTGATTGCTAAATGGCAATTTCGGCGTGTCGCCGCGATAAGTCATCTCCATGACGGCTAAGCGTCGACCGGAACACGCCTGCCAAGGTCATCTCGTCGCATCAGCCCGGCACCACCGATGTTCCCTGGCCACGCCGCCGACGGCTCACCGCATCATGAAGCGGCCTCGGCTTCGACTTCACGTCCATCAGCCGTGCAACATGTTGCCAGATCCTAGTAGTTGTCTTAAGGTCTTGGCAGCGACAGGGTGTCGGCCTCAAGCTGACAGGAGGGTGCGAAAACTTTGCGGTGGTGGTGGTGGCTGGAGGCGGCTATTGCATGGTTTCTTTCTTTAGGGCGTAGAACGAGTAACAAGCGCTGTCCCGTCGTCAGAAGGGCATGGAATCGGACCACGTTGCTATGATCTTAGGGGAGGGCGACACGGTATTCGAGTTGGCAGAAATGATGTGCAGCGGACGGCTTTGACAACGGTCGGATCCACGAGTCAGAAATGCCCATGGCCTATTTGTCGGTCCGCGTTATGTCGATGCCAGCGTCGGCGGACATGGGCATGGGTGGGAGCAAGTGGGGGGTGTGCGCGCTTGCGCACCATGATTGGCCGACAGACTTTCATGTGCTCACCCCGGGGGGCACTCGCTACACACTAACGTTTCCTCTCCTGCCATTGGCAGAGTCGTACTCCGTAGCCCTCGCGCCTTGTTCCGCGCTTGATCAATCAGGAATACGCAACACAACGGATGACTCCGTCAAAAAAATTTCCATGTTGCTCAATGCACGCGGACCACAGTCTGCTGAAAAGTCATGGCTCAGAGCGCTCCGAAGTGCAGGAGCAGCGCCCTTAGAGGTTGGGTATGAATAATTCTCACATCAATCTGGCTGGCTCCATCGCATCCGCCGCACCCAATCGCTCCGTCACCCGCCCTGGACTCCATCTGCCGTCCACAAGGCAGATCCGAGTGGAACCGTTTGGAGCTGCACCTGTTGTATTTCAGATCCAAGGCGGCGGCCCCGTCGACTGTGACCCCTCTGACAAGCTGCTCCGTTGTCAATTCAGCGGTCCACGGGCATATCCAGAGCTTCTAGATGCCCCATAGAAGCTTTGACGGCCCCTGAGTTCGGTGGGGATTTGCCGCAGGATATTGAGGAAGGCGTCGAGAGATGCTCCATACGGAGGAGGAGTCCGTACCTGAGCCCCGTTCACTGCAGATGGCGCGCGCCGGCTCGAGTGAGGCAGCATAATGGATGGGGCAGGTGCGGCTCCATTGCACGAGACTCGACTGACGATATGCGACACCAGTATCAGCATGTAAAGAGATTACTTCTCGCAGGCTCTATATCATGACCGTGTTCACAACCCTGTCACGATGTACTTTTGTAGGTTGGCCTTGACATGACTCTATCCGTCACATCAGCCAGCCTTCAGTGTCATTTGAGGAGGTCTTTGTGTGGGAGATTGGCCCACCAAAGCGTTCACTGGTCGTAGGTCGGACACTGGCCGAGGCATTTGTCGCTTCATTCTGTTGAGGAAAAAACCTGCTAAAGAGGAATGGTTCATTTCGACCAATCGTCACACAGGGAAGTAAGGGACTAATCGTGCCACGCCCCACCTATTAGATGGTGCTCGTCACCACAACGGGCC
>JARJRV010000364.1:0-76453 GCA_030783925.1 Aschersonia sp. MBC 735 | reverse complement strand
GCGGCACGTTGCTTGGTCAACCGCTTGTAATTAGCACAGCAAGCTACGGTCGTAATCGCTCTCTATAAATAGCTATGTAGCTTTCCTTTATATCTTGCTTAGCTAGAACATGGCCTTGTTTTCCCGACTGCCGTGCGCCTAGTGTTGTGACACTAAAGGGCTAGTAGTGGTGGGTGTGGGCCAAAGTGGTTAACTGTCACGTCAAAAATGGCGCAGCCATGACTGGCCGGTAATTGACGTGCTTCCGGTAATTGACGTGCTTAGTGACCCTTTGTACGGAGTATGTACCGCGATATTCACTGTCGCATCAAAAAAAACGGCACAGCCGACTGGCCTTCTAATGATGCTGTTGGTACCCCCTACCTGCAGTGTGACATTAACTCATGTTTCATGACTTGCTTGCTGGGCGGCGTGAGGAAGTTCACGGCCAATGGTTACAGCCAACGTAGCCGCCCTGTCAGAAAGAGGCGCAGCACTGCTGGCACGATTGGACAGCATATTCAGTTGCGTGGAGGAAGGAGGGGGTTACATAACTGGGCATCAGGAGTAGAAGAACATGGTGCGGTCGAGAATCACGTTTGATTCCCCATCATATTATAAATTGTCATGGTCATCCCGGGCATGATACTCATTCTTTACAGACTTCATTTAGTACACCTTATTCGTGGCCTAGAGGGTTAGGCCAGCAACTTCCACTGCTCCACTACTTCGCCAAAGGGTCAGGGTTCAATTCGCAGGCACACTCCATAGTATGCTAGGCATACTCACCACCCATAAGCACCTATTCTAGAGAGATCATCGCCAAAAAAAAAAAAAAAGATCTTCTAGTGCATACAGGTAGGTTCTTAGGATAGAAAAGCACTATCCATAAACAAAGCTAAGGGGTGTGTCGCAGCAAGGATCCCGCCTATATAAGCAGACAAAGTCACAGTACAACAAGGCTACTCGGCTACGCCCTTCTTGACGCGATACCTTACTACGCATCAACAACGCCATGAACGAAGATCTTATTGCTCGTGTATACCCTACCCGAAAGAACTTCAAGCACGCTGAACATGCAATCAAGGCCAGTTCGTTTTATGTGCCGCCGTGTGAAGTAGCTCAAGAAGAGAAGGTTCAATATGGGCGTGACGACCGCGAGACCACTGAGCCGCCGCCGGCGCAACCAGCGGACGAAGTGAGATCCAAATACGATGGCAGACCTTTCATCGAGATCAAATTCAGCGAGGTCCCACGGTCGTCTCATGGGGTAATATTCGGGTGTGGTATCAAGAGTGACGTTATCCTGCCCAACCTAAAGGGGCTCAGCAACGTTCACTTCAGCTTAACTTTTGATGAGCAAAGGCGGTTCATAGTGAAAGACCTGGGCTCCCTTGTCGGAACCGAGGTCACTTATGGCAAAAAAGGAAAAGGCACTCGACGCAGATTTCACTGGATCGTTGGCGGGGACGAAAATGCTCATCAGCAGGGCAATATCGTCATCAAGATACACAAAAATGTCCAGTTTGAAATCGTTGTTTACGAGCATGATATTGAATCACAATCATACATCGAGAATGTCGGAAAGTTTTGCCGAGGCAGCGCAACCGCGGAAGGCCTCTTCGACGATCTTAAGATCCCTCTTCGGCCTGACACGGAGTTTGCTACCGGGACGCATACGCCAGGTAATGGCCCTATCTATGTCGAAAAGGAGATTGGAAAAGGAGGGTTCGGCGTCGCTATTCATTGCTGGGATGTGAGCACTGGGGCCGAGACTGTTATGAAAAGGCCATCCAACGAAATCGTGAAGAAGTTCCTCAAGAGCAGCGTCAACAAGGGAACCGAACTTGCCAAGGACCGGAAGATATGGAAAGATGAAGCCAATAATATGAGAAACCTGATACACGTCTGTATACTCCGCACCCTAGGCTCAGTTGTTATAGCTCTAACTCTCATTAGCCTCATATTATCAAGCTGTTCGATGTGGTCGATGATCCATACCCCCAACTGGTCTTGGAATACATCCCAGGAGGTCCTTTATCCCAACTGGAGAATATAACGATTTCCGAGAGTGTGCTGGTTCTTACTCAGTGTCTTTCGGCCCTTGCGCTCATGCACGAGAACCAATTAGCGCATCGCGACATCTCGCCGAATAACATTCTTGTTAAATCGCGGGATCCCTTCGTCGTTGTTCTTGCCGACTTTGGACTATCTAAAAATGCGGCAGAATTACGTACGCGATGTGGCACTGCTCCGTTTGCTGCACCCGAGATTTTTGAAGATAGTACCGTCAAGCGCTACTCTGCCGCGGTGGATATCTGGTCCCTTGGTGTGGTAATGTGTAAGACTTTGTCAATCCTGCCAAGTTACTCTACACATATGCACAATCTCCAACAAAATATTACTGACCTGTCTTGGTGCAACATGGTGGTTAATTCTCTCGGAGAACTCCACCACCGCCGACCCGACAGCCTGAAAGGATTCTTGCTTGCAAGCATGCTGGTCATATCGCCAACAGAACGAAACTCTGCTCGAGGTTGCTATACGATAGCAAAGGCGCTTCCGGACCGCATTGTGGATGCTGAAGCGTCCGACAGGATCTCGGACGTGTTATGGCGCAAGGCTACAGTTGTCTACTCTAGCGACATCGACACAAACGAGCAGAGTACAGTGCGTCCTAGGTATACGGCACTGGAACCTGATGCCGGCGACATCATCGCTGATGGAGAGTCAGCCGATGAGATGAATTCATCAGATTCAAGCTCCAGTGATGACAGCGCAAGGCGCAGGTCTGCTGCGCCCCTGGCTTCATCATGTCGGTCAGACGCCAGGTCAAACTTAAAGCGGCCAACAGCAGAAATGGCTCCCCAGGGCCCTGAATCGAAGCGCCAAGGGCGTGTGTCAATCTCGCAATCGCACAGATTGTCTAGTGCTCATCACTCCAATAAGGAAGTCGACCAGGACACTGCCGAGGCGGCGGCATGGCTGCAAGATTTAAGAAATGGTGCATGATAGTATGTCGAACATCTACCCCATTATCTTTCTGGCTGTTAACGAATCTCGCTAAGGTGCGATAATTTACCAGATAATTTACCAGACCCGCCGTCGTGGCACCCATGGGATCTGGTTGGAGGGAAGTTGTCGCGGTACATAAGGGTTACTAAGCACGTCAATTATAGGCCAGTCATGGCTGCGCCATTTTTGACGCGACAGTATTACTCAAAGAACCTACGTGAAATTGAACTTCTGTGATAACCTATCAAGTATGCATGAACTATTCATCTCCTCTTCAGGTATCACTTATCAATGAGCCGGTTACACTTAATAGTCCTCGAATCAAACATTATGAACCCAGCCCCTGAAGCTTTGCCAATGCAAAGGTAACGACTTCTGTCGCAGCAAGGATCCCGCCTTATAAGCAGACAAAAAGTCACAGTACAAAAAGGCTAGTCGGCTACGCCCTTTTTGACGCGATAAATACGGTCCCCGCCACTATCGTAAGCTTGGCATTGCGCGGCCGAGGAGCTCAATAAAGAGGCGATGGAGCATGCCAATGTGTTGGAAAGTATACCGATAATGAGCGTGCCGACTATCTAAGTGCATACATGACTACAGATTGACTTGGACTATCGCTGTGTTATCACAACTAACTGTTTGAAATCGGGACTTTAATTCGCAAAACATTTGGCGCCGCGGAGAAGCTAGTGTGGTGAGGTCTGAATACTTGCTTTAGGCACCCAATAGTGTAACAAGTGTCAGGTCTAGGCCCTGACATGTCGGAATTGATCGGTGATAGAAACCTTTCGTGGAATTGACGAAATTAATCACGGATTAAAGGTCTAATGCTCTGTCCTAAAATATTGCACCTGAGCGGCGCAGACCGCTCATGTTGCACAAATGGCTAACATTCTTATACCTTGAAAAAGAGAATTTTGTATCCTATTGGGCGAATGGTTTAGTGGTATAATACTCCCTTAGCATGGGAGTGGTCCAGGGTTCGATTCCCTGTTCGTCCATCTTGTACCATCAGACAATGTTTTTGTCACTCCTCATGACTCTTCTCATGAGGTGATTATTGCTATCTCTCTTGAGATCTTTTGATGTTGGACTACAGAAAATCCATCTTAGATGCGTCAACTTTTTCCATATCTTCTGACGGGGCGAAATGCCAGAGCTGCCAGATAATGCGCGCATTTGCGCCCGTCTGGGCAATAACACGCCTTTGGATGAAATGGTCATTGGGTGCCATACAGCGCTGATCATAAGTCAAGAGCTTCACCGCGAAATACGACAATGAAACACTTCGCACGAGGTTTTATGCTGCTGCAGCCAAATTCGGGAACGGCAGCCCGTGCTGGTGACTCACGCAATTTGTTGCGGGCGCTACCGCAGAATGTTGCAGCGCTGTACGGTGAAGTTTGGCGTCACGGGAAACAACGAACACAATCAACAGGGGAAGCTTGTCCTCCACCTCTCACCTTTCTCGAAAAAAAAAAAAAATCGAAAAAAAATAATCGACTAGCTTGGGCATGGATTTCGCAGACGTTGGAGCATGTGCAGCATCTGTCTTCATATATACATGCTGTCTGGCTCCGCAAAGAAACAGATATAAGCCTTTCACCTCACCGAGTCATTATAGAATTATTCAGCGCTGTAGACTAACAACTTCAGCTCTCAAGTGTCTTCTGCTCGCACGCCGTCTTGTCCCGACATTCTCGAATGTTGCTGCAGAAAGATCTCAACGTACTTGGGTTAGATGAGTGTGGGACTGGCTCGGCGCAAAGATGTAATGGCTCTGCTGTGCTGATACCCGCACATGGCCTCCAGGGCATGTGGCGCCTACGTCCGCTCGGTAGTGCAGTCGAGCATGACACCGATGCCAAGGTGAATAAAACGAACCGATGACGGGCCGTGGCACGATTTCCACGTTCGTCGTCCGGCGGCTCACTGCATGAAACGAGATACCTCGATGGAGAGGCCAGCCCGACACAGGTTACACAAGGGATTTGACTACTCTTCGAGATCGCTCTGTGCCTACGCTCGGAAAATATGCACATGTTCAACTGGCACATCTTCTCTCGAATTGCTGATCTGCAGAGTGACTCGTTGAAAGACTCTCGATCACGTCGGAACTCGCACCATCCCTTTCTCAGTGACACGTTGAAGACTGCCAGCTAACTGACCTTGTTGGCGCAGGGTCCATGGCGAGAAGACAGCTGCTGTGGCAGCGCGTGAATCATAAAGTGACAGCCAGACTTTTTGGTTTGAGAAGAACAATGCGGCCAGAACATTTCAACTTCGAGCGGGTTTGAAACCTTCTCCACAGCTTACTGGATGAAATTTCAGTAATATCAAAAGGCCAGACACGGATGGTCAAGGGCAGGCAGGGCACGTTGTTCACGGACTTTTCGGCTTATCAAGGGATAAAGAAGCGTCGTCTATGAGGTGAAGCAATGCTGTGACCCAAAAGCCTAGGACTAATCATGGATGCGTGGCTCGCTATTCGATACTCCTAGAAAATGTTGGACATACAAGCATACTTCATGGGTCATCTTCCCAAATCGGGAACATCATTTATCGTCTGGTGCGTGAGGGCTCCTGCTCCGACTTCTCGCCGCTCCCTTGCCCACAATCTTCTCGGCCCACGTCCAACTGATTGGGCTCAGCTTCCGCTGATGCGCATCAGTGGTGGTGTTGGCATCCCCTGACTGGGGATGGTGGTTCCCGTCTCTGCCCAGGGCGTGTGAGTCGGGCTCGCTCTCGTTGTCGCTATCGGCCCAGTCTCGGTCGCTCCAAGTCATGGAATCGGCTCGATCGGTTGGTCTAAGGCGCGGACGACCGCTGGACTTCCCAGGCAGATCGGGCACCGCGTCTGTGGCCTCCTGCGCTTCACTGACCTCTCGCTCGTCGCTGGTTGTTGGAGACTCAGAGCTAGGGGAGGCTGCCTCGCCAGCCTCTTTCGAGTCTTTGACTTCGCCTCCATCAGGGTTTGGTGCACGGTGCGTATCGAATGCACGATCGGCATTGGACTCTTCATCGTCCCGCATACGGGCTGCTTCCGAGTCGCTGAAGTGGGCGTCGACGAGGTGTTTGACGACAGGCCATCCATGAGCATTGGCAAACATTCGCCGCACAATGATGTTGTTGTGAGCGTCGGGCTCCAACTTGACCAACACTTTGCGCCAAGACAAGTCACGATGGTAGCCTCGAGCGATTTTTTCCTCCACCCTCATGCTTGAAGCATCCACCATCTCGAGTGGATCCTTGTCAGGAGAGTTTGGAGTCGCATCATCGAAATCTTTCGTAGAATCAAGTGAGTCCGCGTGTTTGACGACGATACGGGGTGATGGGGTTCCGCTTTGATCAGTGCTCTGTGACGAGACCGATGCTGACACTCTGCTGGACATCCTTCGACGGATGAGACTTGATTGACGCCTTTTCATCGGGGGCGGCGGAATATCGCTGGGATGATAAACTCGGTCGTGGAAAATGGTACGTGGCCGTTTCGTCGGGTCGATCAAGTATTCCACTGTCGGTACTGTCGGATTGAGTAAGTCGCCGGCCGATTCAAAGAAGGTGGTCCTCGGGGGTGCCATCATTCCGTCCATCTGGTTCTCCAGCTCGTTGCCGGCGGTGGCCTTGGCGGGCTGCTTGACGGACGTATCGGTTGGGCTCA
The DNA here is from genome assembly GCA_030783925.1 of Aschersonia sp. MBC 735. Classification (NCBI taxonomy): domain Eukaryota; kingdom Fungi; phylum Ascomycota; class Sordariomycetes; order Hypocreales; family Clavicipitaceae; genus Aschersonia; species Aschersonia sp. MBC 735. The sequence continues at coordinate 69,798 of JARJRV010000364.1, read as the reverse complement.
CTTCGGCCATGTCTGGACTTCCGATATGGATGGTCTGTCCCCGCCGAAGCATTTTCCTTTGCTTCGCGGACGTCGGCTTGGGCTTGGGCGGGTCGCTGCTCTTGAAGAGACCGAAAAATCCAGACAACGGGGAGTTCACTCGTGAATCGTTGGCATCTGAGTTGGACTCCCCGTCGCCGTTGACCGCTCGCGGTGCCGAGCCTATGCTGGCCCGATCATCCTCTACTACGGCGTCATCCGAAGGCTGTGGAACTTGATGCGCGCTGTCCCCAGGTGTGCTGGCGCCGGAGTCGCTCTGCTGGTCCTCCATTGGAAACTTTTGTCTTGGTCTTGGGGAGGTCATGGTAGTGCCCGTGAGCTCAGCCCAGCCAAATCCGACAACTGTTTCCACCAGACCAGCATCTCTTCGGGCCTTTTCAACTCGGCCGAGACCCTGCCAGTCCAGAAATAGCAAGCAGCTAGTCCGGAGCGGCACAATGCCATCGTTCACGACGTTAGAGTAGACCGTGCGATTTCTGAATTGTTTGAGCGCTGTGTGTGCGGGACCAGTTGGCAGAATTCTCAACAATGGTTTGGACTCGGGCTGTGGCTCGCCATATACTTTTTTGTGAGCCGACTCGCCGAGATTGCTCACAATGGCACCCCATCCGCTTCGGGCGATTGTGGGCGCTCGCCACGTCAGCCCGAGATCTTGACCAGTCCGGCCGACGAGTCCAAAGTCGAGGGCGAACCTCACGTATATAGGGTTCTCGTTACTCAGTCCAAGAAAAGGAGTAGCCAAGGCAATGAAGTTGATGGGTTTGACGATATTGAAGAAGTCGGGAGAGTGCTTCTGTATGTAGGCGATGGCGTAGGTCTGGATAAGACCGCCAAGGGAGTGGCCGACGAAGCTGATGCTGGTGATCTTGTACTGCCTACAATGGACGTCGTGTTTGGCCGCTGCGAGGTCTGCCTGGATGGTGCTGTGCTTGTGGGCTTGTTTTACACTCGGGCCGTTGTGTTGTTGTTCTTTGTGGCTGTGGTGGTGGTGGTGGTGGTGATGATGATTGACGTGACCCTTCATAGCTTCGGACAGTCCTTCCGCCGCTCCTTTGCCGATTGGCAAGTAAGGCTGGTCGGGGTATGTCATGGATAACACGTATCGGGAGAGCCGTTTGCCTAGGTACTTGATGCCTTTCTCGGTCTTAGTGGCATTGCCAGGGTAGCCGCGAACGATGACTTCTTCTTCGTCGTCGTCCTCAACATCCTCTTCTTCAATGTTCGAATCCTCAAGCGCATCTCGAGTTCGCTCGGTGCTATGGACGTCCGCATCTCCTGAGGAAGACGCCCGTGCAGCCCTTTCTTTGGACCGTCTGAGCTTGGCATCAATCCGAGCCTGCTTAGCAGCGGCATCGATGCTTTCCTTCAAGTAAAGCATGTCGGCACCAAGATTGCTGTGTAGACCATGGGTCAAAATGACCAGATGTATTCTCTTCTTCTTCTTTGCTCCCTGTTCACTTTCTTGTGGCTTTGCACAGACTTCGTTGCCCCTTGTTTCCGCGTCTCCGGTCTTGACCATGCTCTCTACGGGTTTGTTGGCGCCAGCATCCTGCTCGAGGCGTTTCTCGCCGATATCGTCCCAACCAGGAAGCCTGGGTGTGCTCCACAAAGTCGCCGTGTCTTCGACTTTGACTCGGACGGCTCGAGAAAAGACGCCTTTAGGTTGAGCCGGATGGTGTCCGTCCTTGGCCCCGATGCTTTGCTGGTGGTCGCTGAGCCTTCCAGGCTGAGGAACCTGACTGGAATTGCCGACGACGGGCAACGACTGGGTGAGACTGAGAGACTTTTTCTCCCGTGCCACGACAAGCTCGAAGCCGACGGCGGCAGATGTCGAGAACATGACCTGCGATGCGACTTCGATGACCCAGCTGGCGCATTCGCTGTCATGCTCGGAGCTCTTCCCAAAGCCCCCATGCGGCCCGGCGCCGGCCTCTTGACGAATGTTGTCTGGAACGAGAAGCTCACACTCCCACGAGCCACCGGCCTTGAGCATAGGCTCGAACTGAGGCACGCCATAGCGACGCGGATCGGGGAACTTCTGATTGGGGTCGAAGCTGGAAGGATAGGCGGAGACGGACAAGGTGTAGGGCCCGTGGACGAAGGCAGCGCGCAGGGCGATGGTTGACGTGTTTCGGATGCGAACAAAGAGTTTCTCGGGCGAAGGAAGTATTCGATCCTGCGAGGGAGTATAGGTAAGTGTATAGCGAATGACCTCGCCGATTTTGACGCTGCCGATCTGATGCACAAGCAGCATCTTGGCGGTCCTGCAGGGTGGCGAGAGCGCTGCTCCGCAACTTTATGACGGCAAACTTGCTTGGCAGACGTCGACTGTCCTGTCTTTAAGAATGCGCCACGGCTAGGCGTGTGTCGCACGGGAGCCCCAAACCCCGTCAGCCGCGCGCGCCCATCTTCGAGGAGCACGTGGCAAGAAGCTCAGCAGCAGGAGGCGGAAGACACACAAGCAGGCGAGTGCAGCACGCGTGCACAACAGGATGTAAGAAGAAAGAGGTCACGAGGGGTAGCGAAGGCGATCAGTTGTGTAGGACATATTTCTCACCATGTGGGAGAACCAAAAAAACAAACGAAGGGTTGTCCCCTTTGGCTGACACGTGCTCGACACCCGACGCGCCAAAGAGAGCAGGAAGGGACGGTGGCAAGGAGGATGGAGGAGGTCCGACGGAGAGGCAAGCGCGAGCTTCCGAAGCTGCCGTCCGAGCGACGAAACCAGGAGGGACGGGGGACAAGGAGAACTGCTCGACTCCTGATCTCCTTACTTAGCGATAGCAATTGTGGGGAGCGACGATTCGTGAAGACGTTCAAAATGCATGGATGCAATGCAATGCAATGCAATGCACCATTACACGCCATCGTCTACATGTACATGTGTGCTTCGTGTGCATCCTATCGTCATCTCATCTGTCCCAACCACAACTCGTCGACCGCCTCTCAGGTTCCTGGAGAGGCATGTCTGATGCTGAATGCATGCATGAAACCTACGTGCGCGGTTGTCTCATTCTTCACTCATTCTTCACTCATTCTTCAACACAATGTTTAGCGTCGACATATCGTGGGCAGGGTCCACTACGACGAACCCAAGAGAGAAAAGGCACCCACGAACCCTTTGACCCAAGTCATGTTAAATCTCGTTATATTGCAACTAGGCGATCAGGGCCAGCGAAGCCCGAATCAGTCGCTTTCGGCTCAGGGGCGAGCAAAGTAGCAACAGCGGCAAATTGCACCAGACATTTGGTCAAGATGTCAGGTTGCGTCACCCTATTCAGATAAACAAAAGAGACTCCTGCTTCTGGCAGCATGTCGCGCGCTCACAGAGCAATGGCACTTCAGCTTTAAAACTTCAGCATTTCGGCATATTTAGCATGTCGGCACATGTGTAGGTTGGATGCAACAAGAGAACTTCTCTTTCGGAGCTCTCTGAAGTCATTGGGAGAACGAGGGAGTGCATCTCGTCCGCCAAGTGTCAACAGAATGTCCTTGCTCGCCAGCGTCGGCTTCATCAGGAATGCCTGGTTCGACAAACGAGCGCCACTGGGAGACCCGGTTCAACCCAGTTCCAGAACCACTCAGTCCCGCTAGATCAGATGAAGTAGGCCGCTGCTGAGTCCGCCGCCGCAAGCTTCGTGGAGGGCGATGAACGTCCGCCTCGTCCTCGTACGCTCTCGACAGTCGCGCACCCACTACCCGCTCTGCGCGAGGCGTCAACGGCGAGGCGTTGTACAATTCTCCCTCCGTCCCCCGATGTCGTAGCATTCGCGACGGCGCAGACGGGACTGGTGGAAGAGGCGGTGGTGATCTCATCATGCCGACTGGATATATTGGCCCGGCCGCGGGTGGAGAACTCATCCCCGACCTATCTCGCGCTGAGCTACGCTCCAGTCTGTGCTCACGATACACGTCCGACCGCCGTTCCTGACGGACGCTCGGAACACGAGCTCGGATGGCTTTGTCTGGAAGGGATGCTGGAGCAGGCCTATAGCGATCCATATCAGCACGACTGTAATCCTCGTTCATGTGGTGCTCTGCTGCATTCCCAATCCCGTGAACGGCTCCAACGTCGCCCATCAACTCATAGTCAGGTTTGTCAGAGTAATCATCGACCAGCTGCAAGCGGCGCGCTATGTCAGCATCGCTGGACTCTTGTAGTCGGCGAAGTTGCATTTCCTCCTGGTAAGTCGTCGGTCGTCGACGATGTGGTATGACCATCGGGCGACCGACCCCTCTCAAGGCCTGTGTATGTCCAGGCGAACCGTCCTGTTTGAAAATATCGCCCAGACCGCTCCGGGCTTGGTCGAAGAATACATCCATGTCATCCATGAAAAGCTCCCGCCGGTCGTCCTCGTTGAACCAGGGACAGTCGCAATTCTTCCATTTGACCCCGCATATCATGCAGAATTCGGCACCGCATCGACTGGTGCAGCATATTAGCCAACCAACACCTCCTTGCTTAACCAACAACCGGTTTCTTACATACCACGTCATATGATTGCAACCCTCTTTCAGCTCTACTAGGGTTTTGCACCTGTAGCACCTCGTCCACCCCTCAGTCTTGGCCTGGGCCAGGATTCCGGCAGTTTCTGGATCGATCGGACACGGCCCAAGTCCATGCCAACGTCCATTGCAGGCACAACAGACTTTGGTCTTGCACTGGCCACAGCGTCCTACTTTTCGACCAGCCTCACGTCGAATATTGGCTGGTTGAATCCATTCTCCGCATTTGCCGGACGGGCAGTAAACTCTTTTCTTCGTTGTGTATTCGGCAAACTTGCGGTTCCACATCTTTTTGAAACTCCTGTCAAAGAGACCTTCCACGTGCTTCAGCGGAATGTGATCTTGGGTGCAGCAACGAGGTGGCATGTGCTGCGGATCGGTGATGGACAACTTAAAGATACGTCCCAGGCATGATCGACACATGGAATGACGGCATCTCAGAGTTGAGGCCTTGGATCGGGATACATCACTCAAGCAAATGACGCATTCAACACTATGTCATCTTCAGCCGGAAATTCTCCCCGTAGCTTATGCCAAATCGCCACAGATACATAAACGTACCGCTTTCTAGGAGCCTTCATTTCTTTCGTACTTCCTTGTCGCGAAAGGGGAACACCCAACATGCCTCCTATGAAGCTCGCGGCTCCTCCGGAAACCGAAGCAGCTTTGCTCCGGTTGGACTTGATTGTATCTGATCTTCGAAGCCGCGGCGTAGCGTCAGCCTGGATGTCTTCGGCTGATCTGTGGCGCGCATGCACGAGTGGCCTAGGTGTTTGTCAGAAGTCAACAACGGTATTTTAAGAGAGCCTCCAGATGTATCTGTACCTTTTGGACGAGATGGGCGGCCTCGACTCCTCTATCACGTCGCGGACCTGACGGCCCCGTGTTGTGCGGCTCGGCAGGCTTCGACCAGGAGACTTGGGGGTCATATGCGCCGCGAAGCTTTCATCGTATGCTGCTGCATAAAGCTCACGCTGAGTAGGAATCTCTTCAGTGTACGGCCTCGCCCTTGACCTGTCTTTTCTTCTCTCTGACGGTGACTCGGCCCTTCCCACGGTCCTCATCGGTCGATGCTTCCGATGACGTGGCAGTGGTTCTTGAAGCTCCTCGTAAACTTCGATGAGGTCATCCTCGTCATGCTGAAACTCGCTACAACTCGCTGATTCTGAATGTACCTCAGAAAGATCTTCTTCACGTCTTCTGCCCAAGCTTCGACTTCTCAAGTGCCCTTTAGGCGCATGGGCACTTTGCAATCCATCATTGGGAGCCGGGCGAGATCCAGGTCGCCGATGAGCGTTTGTAGATGCTCTCTTCAAGGTCGCAGCATGCGTCGGGGCCATGACGGGGAGGAATCGGCTGTCTAGATCCAGGCTTCTCGGATCTGAAAACCGTCCCAGGAGGCGCGATGTCATCCTGCGCGCAGAAATCCGCACCTCGTCCTCGATACAGGGCAAAGAAAGATGGATCGGATCGGGCTGATACACGTTGGGCTGCAGCGAAAGGCTTTGCTCGCAAACCACATGGACCGAACCTCTAAGTGACACCCGCCTAATGTATGGCAAGCCCAGGATTGGTGACTATCGAGCGTCTCTCGGCTCGGCTTATTTCAATGGAATTGTCTTGCACCAGCAACACTCCCTAGGCCCTGGTATCGGCGAAGACGTCTGCGATCTGGCGATATTTAGACTAGCATCCGATCTCTCCCCCTCACGTCAGCTGGTCAAACAGTGTGAGGGATTGGCGAAACGGCGAAAGATACAAGGCGCACCTCCCTCACCGATCGTCCGGGGGGGGAGGACAAACGAAGGCCACCAATGAGCCACAATGACGAAAGCAGCCGTGCGGCAATCAACGGAGCTGCAGGAGCCTGCATCAAGCCAAAGATTCAGCCGTCCGTGGTTGGATTTAGCGAGGCCAACTGCGTCCGCCACCCTCCAATGAGCGCTTTTCGGGATAATAGAGCGAGAAGACCTGGAGGTGACACAATCGCTGCCACTGCGGGCTGACTCTTGAATATTGGTCTGGTCGTCGGGCAGCCATGCAATATGCATCCACAGCGGGCGCGTCCAGGTGGGGTCGGTGAAGTAGCCGGTGTGGTCGATGTCTGTCTCGTCCGGCCCAAGGTTCGTGATCGAGGTGCGGGGAGAGTGGCAGGCTCGAAAGCGACGGTGCAACGTCGGACGACGATAAGCGGAGAGACGCAGGAGGCCACAGTTTCTGGCCAGCAAGCACAGCACGAGGTTTGTGGTGGCCGTGACATGTACGAGATGCGCTTCATCCGTCGCGACGAGAGCAAGGGACGAGAACACAAAATGACCAACACGCGAGTTCGTGCCGTTGCCGGACAGGGCGGGAACAAGAGCCTGTCACGTCACGTGGTGCCATTTGAAGAACAATGCCGCATCTCATTCTCAATACACCGTAATGGCATAAAGAAAGAAGTCCGACATGGACCATTACAAAGAGGAAACGAGTAGCTGTGCCGAGACAACAATGGCCATCCAAGTTGGGCGAGTTTCAGTCGGACAAAAGTCAGGATGCTGACGGCAATGCTCGCTCGTCTTCGCAGTGGATTCGGCGGCCCGGGCCTCTTCAGGACTGGCGGCGATTTATGTAGGGTGGCAAGGTGGGTCTGCCACCCCTTTTTCTCTTCATCTCCCCTTTTCGACCGCACCATGAAGCCGTCACTTGACGCAGCTGGGCTGATCTGACGTCTGAAGAGCTGTCAGATCAGAGACGAAGTCGACGTTTCAAACGACAACCTGCAAGCTCGACACAGACCCTTCCGTTCTTTGTGCAACGGCATTTCACGTGTGAACCCGGAGCGTCCAAAACCGCCCACTTCCTCAATTCCCTCCGGTCGAACAAAGCCGACATATGTACACATCGGCACACTACTTGGTGCACAAAGACATTGCATAGACGTGTGATGTACGTTCTCAGCCAATAACCGGCCAGCAATCTCACATCACATCCGCTCCAATGGGCGAGCCAAACGTATCACAGCCCTCCCTCCTGCAAGGCGTCCATGTGGGTTTGACTCACAATCTTACGCGGGAGGCACACCACTTCCGAATATGGTGGTGAGAAACATAAGGATTAGTGTTTGCCACATATCCAGATGTAGACGCAAAAAATACGGAGCACCATTTCCAGCGCCCCGGTCCCTCAGTTGGTCGGACGCATCGCAGGCTGGGCAAGGCGCAGCAGCCATCATCGGCGGACGGTCATTTCGTCATGACCATATAAGGGGCTGGGGTAAGACGCCTTCGTCACCACCGAAGCAGCCGCCGACGAGATCAAACCATCCAACCATCATATACCAAGACACCACTTCCTCATTACTTGAATCATCGCCTAAAAGCGAGAGTCTCAGGGAAGGAGAAAAGGGAGCAATGGCCCGCCCCGGAATCGTAACCATCAGCCGCGCAGCACTTGAAGTGCCAGACGACCTGCCCCCGGCGAAGATCACTGCCCCTCGCTATGCCTCGTCATACAATTGGATTGACACACCTCAGCCCACGATTGCTGTTCCGGGCTGTCCGCCGCTTTGGTCGCCACCCACCATTTCCCGGCGCCTACACACGGACTCCGGCCTGATCTACATTTCTCAGAATGCGGCCCGTCTGCCACAAAGCCCGCTGGAGCCCTTGTTCAGGGCTTTGCTTACTTCTCACCCATCCTTCGACCTTTCCTCGCTTGATGTTGTGACCGACAGGAACAACATCCGCAAGCTTCTTGCCTTCGTCGGCGTTGCGGCCCAGGGCGGTCACACCCATGATTCTTTCACCATCAAAGCCGAGGTTGTCCAAGACACTCTCATTCTGTGCCGAACTGAAACCGTAGCGCAGGAATTCCTCGGCCCCAACGATTTCAGAGGTTTCGGCCACGAATACGAAAAGACGTACACCACCAGCCAAGTCACCGACAGCTCCGGCCACTACAGAATCATCGAGTACAAATTCTGTGGCCTGAACTTTCTCCTTCGCCACGAAACAGATGGGTGTGTATCGATGCCCGAGGAAGACGACCAACCATCGGGATTGAGTCATCTCTCGGACCAGTTGCAGTCAATGTCACTTCATCCGGCAGGCGACGCAAAAGAGCCCCCCAATGCTTCTGGGCTGAATCTGAAGCGCCAGGGCCGCCAGGTAGCTTTCGACTCGATACTGGAGATCAAAACCCGCTCTTCGCGCCGACACTTAGCTCTGGATGACGTGGCGCCGCAACTCTGGGCGTCGCAAACCTCCAAGCTCGTGCGTGCATACCATTTGGGGGGCAAGTTTAATGTTCCAGTCGTAGAGGACGTCAGCGCCCAGCTCCGAGACTGGGAGACCAATAACAAGTCCAGCCTGGAAATGCTGAGCGTCCTTTTGCGCAAGTTGCGTTGTGTCACCAAAGACTTTGGAGGGGCCGCGTTGATCAAGTACGACGCCGAGCAGGATCGACTAGTCATTCAGCAAAGCAGCAAGCAGAAGCTTTTGCCCATGGATCTCTATGCCAAGTGGGAGGGAAGTGGCGCAAGTTTGGCGCACAACCAACGGTCGTTCCTGAGGTGAAACGTTGGTTGAGGAGGATGGCGTGACGATAGCGAAGCCAGCTGGTCAGGCATAGATAGAATTATATATCATTTGATCGTGGCTTGTGATGTGTCGACTTCTCATATGTTCATCCATTGGAGCGGTGACCATTGCACTTGTCTACTCTGTGTGTATGAGCATGCAAATATATATATATTAATCTGTATGTGTGCTTATCTATATGTATATATATATATGTATGTATATATGTGTGTATATGTGTATGTGTGTATATATGGATGTGTGTATGTGTGTATACGTGTATGTATGTATGTGTGCATGTGTGTATGTGTGCATGTGTGCATGTCTACAAGTATTCACACGTTCGCACACACCACGCGATCATCAGCATGTATCAAGAACCAAGCAGCCAACAACCGCAGAGCATTCCCACGCCTCCAACAGGCCACATGTCAGCAAAACCTCGGCAGATCAAAGTCAATTTCAGACCCAAGCCCGCCACGAGCGCCACTAACAGCCTAGCGCACACAGCCCAAGGACCGTCATCAAATGCTGGCCATCACAAGTGCCCGGATAGACACCGGGACACTCTGAGCCACGCTCACGACAATCCGGTCTGCCTCGCCCAAACATCCACAACAGCACCGTATATAGCAAGTCTCGCGGCAATGTGCGCCATGCTGACCCTTCCAATCACTGAGCCAGATAACTGTAATTTTGGTACCCTTTCCCAAGGTTAAAACATGATGCACATATCGTGAGATTTGACAAGACATGACGATCTTGGTCATTCGGACTATTCAAATTAAATGCTTGGAGGCAATACCTTTGCTCACAAGCGCATTGCTGACTCTAAGGGAGGGGGGCCGGAGCCAAGATTCGCTTTCCGGTTCGAGAGGCTTTTGTAGATGAACAACACAATGCTTCGGCCAAGTGAAGCGTAGGAGCGTCGAACAAGTGGCCAGTCAGAGATGTACTTTATGTTAAAAAGGGGAGAGAGAATTATGATCTCGCGCCTTGAGCCGACGACTCTGAAAGTCCATGAAAAAGTTCGAGCAGGACCAGTCTCAACCCATCAACAAGACAGGTGTGCGTACGTCACGGACGGAGTTGTCTTGACAATGAGACTGCCAACTACTCGTCCAGCAGTGACCTCAATCGATGCTACCGATCCAATCAAGAATTCGTCAGGTTACAGGGCAAATTGTTGTTGAAAGGAGGCATAGAATTGTCATGGAACTTTCATGCTGGCTATGAAATGTGTTTGCCCAAGAGACACTATCTATGCTAGAGCAGTGTTTGTCCTCTATACGCGATATTGTAAGGCACGGCGTAAAGGGGCCTGAGGGAATCAGTTGCGTAGCTAAAATCAGCCGACTCCGATCCTTCGTCAATTAAAGACGACGCAAGTCACTTCGCCAGTCACATCGGCATAGCCGACAAAATGACTAAGCAAAGCCGATTCGGGATTTCTCAATACAAGGACCACCCGTCTATCGAGCTGATAACCGACAGCAACCAGGGTGCCGTTTTTGTGGAAGGAGAAATGGCAGGGCACGCGACCGCCGCATGAGACTTCCTGGATGCGGTGTAGCAGACCCGAACGTGGCTCAAAAGAAAAGTTGATGAGAGGATCCGAGTCGATCAGGGTGTCTTTCGTTGGGTCAAAATCGGGAATCGTCGATGAGTTCTCATTTCGTGAAGACACGATCAGAATTCTAGAGTCGGGCTGCATAGAATCATGCCTATGAGCAAATACATGCTGATGCATCGAGTGATTTTGGAACAGAAAGTCATGGTATTTTAGGCACTGGAAAGGCACATTGGCCCCATCAGCCACCACATTCCAGCGCGAAAAGTCCCCTGCTTCGCTGCGAGGTTCGAGTCAGCGTGTCAGCTTGCAAGACCTGGCATAGCTGTGACATACTAGTGGGCAATGACAAAGCCCGCGTTGTCCTGTCCGTATGAAACGCCGTAGACTGGTCTGGGCATAACGTCGAAAATCCGTCTCTGCGTGAGCGATCCGTCGGTGTTGATAGCGTAATAAATCAGCGTGCTTGGACCCGTCACACCCTCGCCGAGACAGAAGAGGGACCTCTTCTCATGATTGACCGTCAGCCACAAAGGACTTATGTCGGGATTATGTCTCAACGAGAGCTCTCGGAGCCTGTGAACTTCCTGGCCATGTCAAGATGCAAATGCACGAGAACAGTCTAGTGTCGTCACTTTTCCGTCTTTCGACGAAACAAACAACCTAGTGTGAGCCGGCGTGGCAGCGAGCATTGTACAAAGACGAGAGCGGTGCTGTACATGACGAAATGGGAGCGTTTGTGTCCCGTTCGCAAGCATGAATTATCGTAAGTACCTTACTTCATGTATTCAAGTAAATACTTAAGTACTTTCTGTGAATGGCCGGTCAAAGAGGACAGATGTCTGCTTCCAAGGAAAGAAGGCCTGGAGGTGGCGACATCAACTATTTCAGTAGGTCTGCTTTACTTTACTTACCTACCTACCTACCTACCTTAGGTGCCTAGTAGGTACTTAGTAAAGTACAGTAGCCACACCCTGCCAAGTACCTACCTTAGGTACTTACTTTACGAAACATTGAGCGCGGACGATAAGAGGATGACTCACCTCGCAGATGAGGCTGTATTTACAGGTGCGAACGTTGACAGCTTCTCGATAAGCTTGGGCCGCAAATAAGAGGAGTGACTATCACCGCATGGTAAGAAGAAAAAAGCGAATCACCCGTGCCCGCTGCGACAAGATGGGAAGGATGGACTTGTTCCCATGAGCACCACCTACTTTGGGCAGGAATAGCATGAAGTTGTATGAGAAGTCATCTGTGACTGCTGGTGCGTTCTTGTTGACGTACCGCCGTGATATCATTACCCGTGCTGCCATGCGTCGTATAGCAAGCTTCAGCACCTTGCCTTGCGGGTGTGCGTGCCCTTTTTGCAGTGCCGCGACACTTCATCGCTTGTCAAACGCACCGCGTGGACACAAACTCTTCTCATTTTGAATCATTCAGAATCATTCACACATCGTCCCCCGGTAAGACTCCTCCTTTATGCCCTCTGATAAGTCCGACATGCCACATGACAACAAAGTACCAACGCCCCTTTCTTTTTCTATCCATACTTTACTATGCACCCATCTGTCCCTTGAGATGCCATCCCGAGATAGCGGCAGCCTGCTCCCAAACGAGCGACCGCGCGGCCCGCTCAAATTTTGTCGCTGTCAAACTCCTGAGCTGCTGGAGTCGTTGTGCCCCCCGATAACGACATGCTGTACGGAGCCTATCGGCATTCATGTCAACCTTGATTTGTACAGCAAGGAAGAGAGAACGGAACAAGAAAAAAAACGTCTTCTTTCGATGATCATTTGGGGCACTTACCAGGACTTCCTTTGCGTTACAAATGCGCCAAGCCAGCTTTCGCACATTGCCATCTGCCAACACTACAGCCGGAGCAAACTCTATGCCGAACATCTCTCTGATAGCGTACACAATTCGTTTGGCATATTTCCCATCACGTTGCACGTGGCTTCCAAATGCTTCATCCGCGTCGCGAGGAGCGATATCGGGATCTCGGTCCAAGCAATTTTGCACCACTGGTAGGATTGAGGCCTCAACTGCCTGCGCATAGAGTCCCTTGTCATCAAAAGTGACGTCATCTTCTGCGAATTGAGCGATGCGAATTTCAAATGGCTCAGAGATCGCCATGACGTGGTGCTTGCCGTTGTGATGAAGTCGGAATTCGAACACCCCTTGCGTCCACCACAGCTTGTCGCCCTGAAATAAAACTTCTCCTTCGACCATGTCTGGCTCGAAAGTCTCGCTTTTGGTAACGGGATGCTCGGGCGTCACAATGTCTCTGTCAGTCATCGGACCATCATAGCTTCCCTCGTTGGTAGGAATCCAGCGCCCTAGCGACGGTACCTCTGTAGTTTCCCGAGATCTGTTATCTGTCACCATGTAAAGGCCGACCCAGTCCCTTTTGTTGTGATTGGCAGGTGCTCTCCACTTGACCTTCAACGGAGCGCCATACTCGTAAATCATAGTCTTGACAGATTTGGGGAATCGTCCTGTAAGACTCTCTTTACCAGTGGCGCGGGCGTGGATGGATTGGTGATGAGACTGCGTGCCCTCCACTGAGAGCGCATACTGCTTCGGGTCAAGGCCAGCAAGGTCCGGCGATATTTTGGTCAGAGTAAGTCGAGCTGGCGCGATATTGAAAAGAGCCGATGTGTCTCTGACAATGGTCTTGACTCCAGAAGCAAACCTCGGACGGGCCATGTAGACAAAGTCCTGCACAAAGTGCGTCGTCTCATCCATCACCTTGTCCATGCTTTCCTGCCACCCTTTGATAGGATCGGGAAGTGAGCGTTTGATGAACTTTGTGAGACCGGCCTCGCTTCGCAGACTCCGGCCATAAATCTTTTGCATGTGCGGCCTCTCCACAAACGAAATGTAGAAAAGCGTCAACAACTGTGATACAATCGCCATGATGAAAATCGCTCTACTCCAGGTGATCAGAGCACCGCCCCATATACCAGCCGTTCCGAAAATCCTCTCGGGATTGTTGAGAAATCGGTAGATGGACGTATACGTGAGTTTCGCCTCTTGATCCCAGAAAAAGTCTCCGCAGAACCAACCAAACTCGCCGAGAGAGTCGAATACGCTCAGTGCAGTCCACAGCTGCAAGGCAATCAGGCCTCCGCCGATAACATGTTTGAGAAGTACCAAGCCATAGCCCCAGTCTGTCGGCAGCGAGTACATCTTGTAGCACGCCGCTACGAAGGACGCATTACACATGATCATGCTGATGTGATGCATGCCCTTCCACTGACGCCAAGCTTCGCCGGCGCTCTCTCCGTACTTGAGGAAATGACGAGTCCACATTTTGGTCTTGGATTGTCGGTCGAGGATCAAACCCAGTCCTAAATGATACCAAACACGCCATAACATCGCGTGAACGACGAAGAAAGACTGCCAGATTGGGGTCACCGGGGTCGCAAGGGTCAGAATTGCTAAGTAGAGAGGCAGCAAGATGACGACAGAATCCGGCACTCGGAACAAGTCCAGGTTCTTGAAACCGACCATATTATGAACGGGAAGTGGTGGCTCTTGTGGGATCTTGACAGTAGCGGCCGGGCGGTCGACGGAAATCTGCTCGGCCACATCGATGCTCAGATCAGAATCACTTTGCAGTCGGAAAGAGTCTCTTTTCCTCGAAGCAGGGGGATTGTACGTCTTTTCGATATGAGGGTTCTCCACAGTCACGAGGAAGGCGAATTGAGCTGCATGGGCGATGATGGAGATGAAAAGTACTTCGTAACTGGCGGCCATCATGGAGATGCCATAGTATCCAGCGTAGCCGATTGAGTACATGGGGTGCGGTGCCATCTCGAACACGCCATCAAAGGTCAGGTCTTGGTCGATGAGGTAGAAGAAGTCCCCCCAATACCAGGCAAAGTCTTTGACGACTCTGTGCGCATCCAATTTGACCCAGAGGTTGAAGCCAACGAGGGCGATGCCCAGTACCCAGCGACCAAGGCCAGTCAAAAGACCCTCTCCCTCAGGTGTGTGGCCGCAGACGATTGCGAAAAGACAATATGACACAAAGTCACACATCAAGATCAGATCAACCACTCGTCGAAATACCAGCCACGTGTTGTACTCGATGGGTGCCTTTTCGAATTCATAATCGTCGGGAATTTTGGCCTCGAGTTCTCGTTTCAGCAACTTGTAGAGCCACGGCCGAGGATTTCTGCCCGTCCGAGGGTCCTCAAAGAGCTTCCATCGCTTAGCCCATGTGATGAGACGTCTATGGTGAGATTGGATGTGCAACAGCACACCAATGCCAATGTTGTAGCAGCCTCTCCAAAAAAGGAATGTCAGAGCAAATGCGGGTCGTTTCCACTCCGTCGGTAACAGGTACGCGATCAACATCATGAAGACCAAGATGGCGAGCACGATGGCGTCGGATAGATTCTTGGGCTGTCTTGGGTCCAGAAGCTGCGAGACCATATCATGTGTTGTGGGCACAACGAAGACTAATCCGTCGGGATGACATGTTAGTCTCCCAAAGTAGGTGTGCTGGACTTGCTGAAGCGGCAGGTGAAGCTGAGGCATTACTGACCTGTGCCATCTGGTGTTCGGCCGTACGTCTTGGGCGTGGCTCCCAGCACGATGTCTTCCGAGTCATGTTCTGAAGGCGGAATCTCTGCAGACGAAGCTTGCTGACCGACAACGTCTTTGGCTGTTCTGGAGCGAAGTCCAGAAGCCTCGCCGTCGAAGCCAGTGCTTTGACCCATGTCTGCAATTGACAGCTCGCTGGCCTCCTAATCATCCATGGAGCATGTGAATGCTATCGGCAAAGACGGTGAAAGCGGTATGCAGGTACCAGCCCGAGAGACATGTGCCAGCGGGAGGGTTTCAAAAAGAAGAAATGTGGGTTTGAGTTTCCCCAATCGCGTTGGCTGTTTAGGCGATGGTGTGATTGCTTCCGGCGGACGCCAATTGATGGCCCTCGAATTGAAAAGAGTGCTCGAGACGGTCCACGCTGGCCAAAGACAGCTTGATGAGCTCGTTGTGCCCAAATGATCAGAACAGGAGATTGGGCTCTAGTGCGAAATACGATGTTGATTGCGCGCGAGCGAGCAATTGCTACGTTGCAATCTAGAGAGAGCTATAGGACCCAATTGAGCACTAGATGGAAGTCACATGCAGCTCGATCTTACCAAAGGCACTTTCTGGCCTGGAACAAAACAGATTGCTCAACACAAAAGCACGACATCAAAAGATTTTCAGACGATCAGGAACAATGTGCATCCTCAGTGGGGGCGGGAGACCGGGGGGGATGGACATGGCAGGGGGGGGTCGGATTCCATTTCCAAAGGCTTGTTTTTTCTGTGCAGGCCGAGATTGAGGGGCAAGGTGCAGAGAGAGAGAGGGGGGGGGGCTGAGAGCCGGAGCTGGACATGCCAGTTCGCAGGGCATCTGAGCGGTGACAGGCCACCGCAGTGTCAACAGCTACGGTAAAGATCAGTCCGTCAACGACTTCTGCCGCATTCAGCTTTGCTCAGTACAGAACTGGACATCGCCCTGTCTGCGCAAAGACTGCTCGTCAACGCAAGGCCTTGCTTTATGTCACACCGGCGTACATCCATATTGGACCCCTCATCAAGCATCTTGGTTCATATTCTCCACTACACCATCATCGCCATGACATGTAGCGGGGCCGAAAGTCATGGTTCCGTCCACGGCGATGGTGAGATTTCCCTCCGCCATTGCGCGGGACACAACCCACGTGCCCGCACTTTGATGGCTTCCCAACATGCGAACGCAATGGTCCAGGTAGGAGCGTGTTGCGAGTTTGCACGCTGAGTTTGAACAATAAATTCTGACCTGATCGAAATCTCAACGCCGATACTTTGCACTTGTCCGCTTGTCCATAATACTCAGCCCACCGGAAAACATCTCCAATACCAAGGCAAGCCATGAGGTTTCTGCCTATTGAGCCTTCTTAGCAAACTCAACTCTGAGAATAAGATGCTTGAACCCGAATCCGTCCATCTTGCTGCAAGCTTTGACGGCATCACTCCGGTCCGCATAACTAATGAAGGCGAATCCTTTGGCCATGCCGGTCTCTCTATCCTTAGCAAGAAAGACTCTGGTGACTCGTCCGAAACGCTCAAACATATCCCGCAACTCCCCTTCCTCTGCCATTTCTGACACCTATTCTCGCAGTTAGAAACGCAGGTTACAAAGCTCCTACTACTCAGATACAGAGTAGCACAAGCTGGTGGCAGACACTTACGTTGGTGACGCGCAACGTGGCAAGATCGTCTCTCTCGCCGTACTTGGAGCCTCCCATTCTGTCGCCCGCGGCTCCGGCACGATCGCCACGCAAAGCAGGAGGTACATAGGAGCCTTTCTTGGCCCCAGCGCCGCCGGGCGCAGCTTCCTCTGCCATGCCTGCGGGGCCATCGGTAGCGTTCGTCTCGCCGATGGGTGCCATGGTATCCTTGTAGGGGCATCTGGCCGTAAAATGTTCTCCGTTGCAGATACGACATTTGACCTTTTTGTCCTTGAGCTTGTCCTTCATCGACTGAGCGTTGGGATCGGCGCCCTCGTCTTTGGCGTCCTTGCGCCAGCTGATGCTGGGCCGGAAGATGATGTTTTCACCGACTGAGGTGGTATCGGGAGCAGGACCAGGACCGTCCTTAGCGCTGAGGCCAAATTTGGCCCAGGTCTTTCGGTCAGCGACTCGGGGGTTCACCGTCTCTTTATGGGTGACGTATCGAATGCGGCGAGTCGTTTTGACCTTCTGTCCATTATCGTTGTATCGGAACGTGATGATGGTCTTCGTGCCATCTTTGTTGGATATTGTCTGGGGAGGGGGCAGATCGGTGGTCTGCTCCTCGACATCGTCATCGTCAGCCCAGTCGTGCCTAAGTTTGGGGTTCCGTGATGTTAGCACTGCAAATCGCGAATCGCATACGCCAGGTTGGAAAAGGCTGACTTGGGCTTTGGGGGCGCCGTCATGGCCATGATCGCTTTTCGTTCTCTTCCAGAGCCAGGTTCCTGATACGATCGTGAGGGTGGCTGAAGAAAGCTGGTGGTAGTTGGCCTGCCTGGCTTCGGTACTCCCGCGTTATGCTAAGCTGAGAGACTCAGGTTATCGTTGAATTTCACTTTTTTCGTGCGATGAACGGCCCGCGTGGGGCAGCTCTGCTACGCACCCAAGCCACAGGAGCGACTTTCGGCTTTCGTGCGATCACGTGTACGCACACAAGGCGACCAAGGGGGGGATCCGTCCATAGTGGATCACCCGACCACAGCATAGACCTTATATGAGCAAGTATAGAATATCTAACCATAAACTCAGACCTAATTTTTCAGTATATAATAAAAAGCGTTGAGCATCTAATTCTAATTAAACCCTGAGTCCTAAGTAATTCCTATTTCTATAGTCAGGTAAGGTTCGTGCTTTGGTCAGGTTATCTTACAGAGATGGTCGGGTGCCCCACATTGGTCGGATTACCTCTCCCCCCCCCTATGGTCGTCTAGTCACAGCACTCTGCGATCACGTGGGTCGGCGAATTACTGGTGCCAGCTCCCCACACGCCCACCCCAGCCAATACGGACTCGTACCAACATCCAATGGCCTCGAGCGGCCAAGGGTGGCGCAGCCTAGCAGTACGCAATCCAGCCGCGGCACATCCGGGCATCCATTCTGTCGATTGATACAAAGAGGGTTTCGATGCTCCCGGGTCCAAACAACCCAACTAGCAACAGATCTCTTTGGTTTCCGTCAGTGCGTTCGCCTTCTTCCTAGTCTCCCTCTTCCTCGTCCTCCATCCTTTCTGCTTCCTTTCACAGCGCATTCTTGCTCGCTGTTCCACGTCCCAGACCGTTTCTTACACAACTTCGGCCGATCTGCCTCGACTTTTCTCCTCGCCCCAGCATACCACACGACGAAACCTCCCAGGTAAAATGGGCGCCGACGATCATCCCCCTCCCCCGTATGGCGGCGGAGCACCCCCCGTCGCACCAAAGCCCAGCTACGGAGGGCCGCCCGGGAATCAGCAGTACGGCCAACAGTCGTACTATCCGCCTCCGCAACAAGGATACTACCAGCCTGGCCCGCAGATGGGCTATTACAACCAGCAGCAGGGACCGTATCCCGCTGGTCAAGGTCCCTATCCACCGCAGGGACAGTACGGTCCGCCGCCAGGGCAATGGGGCGGTCCCGGCTACGTGCCTCAACAGCGACAGAACGACAGAGGTGGTATCATGACGGGCATACTCGCGGGTCTGGCATGCTGCTGCTGCCTGGATTGCCTTTTCTAGCGCCCCCTCGTTGTGGGTAGCATTGGGATCGATGTTGGGTGTACTCTTTCAAGGCGAAGTGGTACAAAAATTGGACATCGCGTCGGAAAGAACGGGCCATCTGGCGGCTTGTATCGATTGTCTACATGTGTTCTTGGTGCGAAAGATCTGAGGGTCTTTGCTCGGTCTATGCTGCAGGCTGACTTACGTCGGTCTTGATTTTAGGGAAGAGTCGGTGCTGTTAAACGGACGCAGGCTGCCCGGGTATTCCAGCGGCTTCTTCCTTTCTAGATAGCACGATGCTCGGAGCAAAGCATTTCCTTTGTTCTTTCCTTCTGGTTGGCGTTGGCCTGGATTTTTGAGTTGCCTTGGCTTCGCAGGTATGGATGTCGTCCTGCGGTTGTAAATTAAAGAAATGTCATCGTACCTTTTTGAAACAGTCATAGAAGCACATTCGTAGCTGAAATGTGCTGTCTGTACATGTTGTGAGTGGCTGAACTCAGACAAACTTGCAAATTACCTCATGGGAGTAGTCAAGGTTTCATCGATAGTGCCTAGTATCATGGGCTCATGCTACATGCTTAGCAGTGTGGAAACATCGCTGCCACTAGAACCTCATTGTACGTTATATCGTAACGTATTTTTTTTAAGGGTTCAGTGTATTAGTTATTCTATATCGTATCCAATTATATAATGTTTCGTCAAGTACAATGCAAGAACATACGAAATGGATCGTGTTGTAATCCAAGGCTCTAGATGCCACACAGCATTCGGCATTGAGCAACAAGCTGATCTTGCCAAGTGATGGCAAGGTCACAGAACATGGACGGAAACACAATATGCAGTCCAACACCTTCAGAAGCTTCTGAAACGCCGCAGTGTACCTCATGCATGTTGTCCTGCTACTTTTACCTCTGACCTTGGACGGCGAGCGATGCAACATCTCACCCTAAGATCGTCAATGGGGACGATAATTGAAAGTCCCGATGATGTGCGCCGAAAGTGCTTGCCGGATCCGAATAATGCATTCTGAAACTTGTTGTGAATGATACACAGGACTCTTTACTACCTCCTTGCACTTGCAAGTATCGGCTTTCTCACCTCCTGCCGCAATCCTGCGGACAAAGTCGGGGATATTCGAACGAGTGCGAGGTCGCTGTCCTGGCAAAGCATTGTATGCACGTCTTTCCCCCCGCAAATGATATAAGCTTACCTTCTCTTCCTCAAAATGTTCGAATAGTGTTGAGACTTACAAACAAACATAGTGCCACTGTTTGATGAATTTTCGATGGTTTTCTTGCTTCATGGGGTGGATGTTGGTCGAGGATGGTTCTGGCGGAAGCCTCAGCTCGGTTCGAATATTTTCTGTGGTCACAACTCTGAGCCTGCTTAGGTCCATAGCTTCGGTCCTCATTTGCAGAACAAAGTACATGCAGAGAAAGAGCAAAAGGATTGATGGCCAAGTCCACGGCTCAGCATATCATCTGAAGCAGATCAGCATTATGTGGCAGGCCAGCCGCTACGAAAGCGATCAAGAGGTTAATGTCGGCAAGGCAGTATCGTCAATTTCATGAATGACAGGTGCCAAAACGTGACTTCTGGTTAAGAGATAAGGGAACGAGATGCCGTGGATCCTGAGCGAAGGCTGACGCTGTCGTCCTCTGCGTAGTGAGCGATGCCAAGAAGACTCTTTTAAAATGCATGGAAAACGAAATCTACGTCACAAATACCATTCTTTGAATCAGCAGTCAGTTGTCTTGCTCGTATGGAAAATGACACGCTTCAGCTGAGATGCGTATTCCCGCACGGCATGTGAGAAGCTCCTTGCTGTCGTCATCTGTTGGAGCTCATCAGTAGAACGTGACCTTTGGATGCCGAATCGAGACAAACGCCGTTGAGTGCGTGATCTTTCTTGTGCAACTGGACACATCCAGTCAAGACGATTTGCGCAAGCCCTTTTTAAATGGTCAATGAGCGCTCGCGGCCACTAGTACAACGTGCAATGTGCGAGGAGTTGCTCTTTTGGCTGCTTTTGTGCGCTCGCCTTTTCATTCCGACTTGAGCCCGCCCATGCCGAGGATTTAGGGCCGCGAATGTGCAAGGAGATTGTGATAATGGACAATAAGCAACATCAGAGGGATTTTACGATGGCATCTCTTCCGGACGTTGTCCAAGCAGAGCTGAAAATTGCTTCACTTTGGCTGGCATTGCTGCTGAGTGAGGCATGAAGCAGACATTGATTCACTATGGAAGCGCGACATTGCTGTCGCGTGCCGTCACCCCGCTTTGGCAAGGTGATGCAATGAATGTCGCTGTCTGCAGGAAGCCGTCGCTTATCAGCCAGCGACCAAAGAAGAGAACACACGTGAAGGCGTCCACATGATGCGGTGTTTCATACTTTGTTATCGACAGAGCTGCGTGTGAGCCTGGAGCCGTCGCAAAGAAGTCAGCCTCGAAGACTTCATATATCATGCCTGAGCGCATACGACGAGAATTGGTATCCTTGCCCTTGTACTTGATGACTCGAGCAGCCTCAATAAAGCACAGGGTGCTCGTGAAGTCTTCTATTCTTCGCCGCACTTGAGCGAATGAACAGCGACGGTGGAAGACATTTGCTCACGCCGACACTGGCACAACCTCCATCGAAATGTTGGCGTGGATGCAGGCATTGCTTCGGTATTTCAAAGGCAATGAGTCTCGTATCCTCGTTGCCTACCTACTCAGTTGACATTTGAGCGGAAATTCCCGCTTCGACACGGGTCGTAAATGATCCGGCGGGCAATACACGTAATGCTGCCTGCTTGAAGTCTGCTCTTGTGCGACTAGAGAACGTCATGACAGAGGAGGCTTCACTCCGTGTCACCGCATTTCGGGTCCAAACTGCAACGTTGTTCGCAGTGGAAAAGGCCAAAGCTTGGTCATGGACAAGCCGAAAGCTACCATCGGCAGCGGCAAGGAGATAACAAGACGAAAGTCCTCGGGTAGTTGCGTCAAATAGCCGACTGACCTGTCAGACGGCTGAAATGAGAGGTTGAGGTTGATGCTGACGCTGTGTTCCCCCTCCCAATGGCTGCGAAGTGAGCCATTCAATTTTGACCACGATGCACCACGAGTACATTATCTTTGAACTGTCATCGGACGTTGCAGTCCTGGGAGTACGATTGGCGGGAGCTGAAGCATCAAGACATTGCCGAGGACAGCGCCACGACGAGGTTTGGGGTAACGTCTGCTATGCTCGATCGTCGCCGCGACCATGCAAGTAGCCGACCACATGATGTTGTTCACGATCGAAAACGTTGATGCGAAGCGAGCTAAATGCACTCGAAGGACAACGCTCCAGGCATCGCAGTCATCGAAGCAGCGTTGTGCGACTCAAGCTCGACAAGAAATCAAAGCAAAAGGGAACATCGAGCAGGGCTGCGGCATATATAATTGCCCATCATGGCCCGTTTTGTATGATGATCAGATTCAAGACCAGCAGCACTGCAACGAAGTCTTTTCCAAAGCATAACGACATACCAGACAGAATGGCGCAAGATGGCAAGCAGGCCAACGGTTCGTAAGCATCTTCGCCGAGAGATCTTTCCTCGAAGCCAGATTTTAACAATCTCCTCTTTCTCTTCTTTATTTTAGGCGTTGACAAGGGCACATTGACACCTTGTTCAACTTCTGAACCAGCAGGGTCAGCGCCAGAATCTTTTGCTATGGAAAGATTCCACAGAGATGTCGGCCCATGGCATCCGCCACTCGGCAACACATCCCTCAAAAGCGGACAGCAGACGACCGCTGCTGGCACATGCAACGGACACACTGCACCCTCCCCACATCAAGAGTCGGCTCGTCCTCGAGTGTGAGATCTGAATCAGAAGCAAACACCTCGATACGAGGAGCCTGGGCATGTGAAGTTGCGTACTTGAATCTGATATGATGGTGACTGTGATAGCGATGACGATGGCCAGTGAGCGGCTGTGATGGTTTTGGACAACGAGTTGGAACAATAATTGAGCAAAAGCAAATGTGGCTTGCTGTGCAGAGGCACAAGAATAAACCTAATCGTCGTACGGGTGTATGGGCACACGTGTGTATGTCTACATCATTTTCAGGCGATTGGCATTATGACGATGGTTTTAAGACTCGCTTCTACAAGGGCCAGTCGTGGCGCCAGATGATGGTTCCGTCACTTGATTCGTTGTCGCTTTATGTCAACTTTCAACTTCATTGTTGGCTTCTCATGCGCTAGCCGGGGCGCGTTACGGAACAGACTTGTATCGTCTCCTGCCTCAACTGTCGCGTTTTCGCAAACGGCTGCGTCATTGGTAGCAGTAACAGTGAAAAACGGTCTCGCCCTCCACCCACAAAAGGAGAAAAAATGTGTGTTGAACAGATGTGATCCAAAATTGGGGTTTCGATGTGGGAATATAGGGTAGTTCCCCGTACTCCGTAAGTAATTTGTGATATGCATACTCCGTACACGTGTCTGCGAGCTGTGACTCTGCGTAATGGTCGTCCAGTCCCTGCTCGACTCTTCATACGAAGTCGTGCAGCAGTCGTGGAATGAAATCAGTTCGGCGAGGACACTCCGTACGAGCGCCGTGCTTCACTCATTAAAGAACAAGAGCCACGATGCACATCCATTCGGGGGGGGGGCGGGAGCCGTCGATGTGCTCGCGAAGAGCACGAAGCATTGATTGCATGATTGGGTTCCTGGCACAATCAGCCCGGAAATTGCGTTCTGCATGACAGTACGGAATACAGAGCGCTATGCGCTGTGATTGCTCTGGTCGATCAGAACTCAAGGGGGCACTAGAGTGATATGCAGAGGGTGTGTGCGAGGCACCGTGTCTCAAAATAATCTGTCATGTTTGCATTCAGAATTCTCACACAGGCGTGGTCGTTATTTCCATTTGGGGGGGCGGGAAGGCAAGAGTGCCCACCGAAGTTCAAAATGGAAGGAACTTCAGTGGGATGGGTGGGTGGTGAAACGTGCGGGCCGTCTCTGGCGTAATGGACAGCTGGTACAGTCCCTCCAGGTAATTCCGACCCAAAATGTGTGCGATATGAGGCAGAGATGGGTCGGAATTACCTGGGACCCACTTGTAGAAGGGGCCAGACGAAAGAAACCAGACGGATCTGACGGATGAGCTGCGCGTGCGATGCAAAGCGACTGCGGAACACAGAAAACTCCATATCTGCCAAGTATTCCTAATTCAACTTACTCCGTGCAGCGCGCCTTGTGCTCGTAACAGGAGCCTGTAC
Source organism: Aschersonia sp. MBC 735 (assembly GCA_030783925.1). Lineage (NCBI taxonomy): Eukaryota > Fungi > Ascomycota > Sordariomycetes > Hypocreales > Clavicipitaceae > Aschersonia > Aschersonia sp. MBC 735. Next base: position 45,618 of record JARJRV010000364.1, on the reverse strand, counting down.
TCCGTAAGATAAAGAAGTACGCAAGAACCACTTGCGCAGGGATCCGCCTTGCCCAACATGAAGGACAAGTTCGTCCCTGCCGCTGGAATGCCGCGACATCGAGGCGCTCGATTTGCCGGAGCAAAACATGCCAGATCGCACGGGATAGACATCGTGTTGAGTATTTCTCAGCACCGAGTTCACCGTATTGCACAGTGCGGCGGCCGCGATGTCCTCCGGCGTGCAGCCTGACGCATCCATCTGCGAGCGATAATTGACTGCACGCTGCCTTGCACGAAGCATTGATGCCTGTCGAGTGCTCTCTACTCCGTCACCGTGCCGGCCTAGCAATTAGCCTGCATGCGCAGCAAAGCTGACGAGGGCCATCTTTTTGCACTTGCCGAGCAATGAAATCATCTAGGGCCTCGCCTCCTGCAGGTGACGCCGGAAAGCTTGCGAAACACTCTGCTCTTTCTATCGATCGCTGCTGGCTCACTCGAAGGGCCCTTCGCCGCAAGCAATTGATTGTGAAGCCGCGACCAAGATGATGGATGTGGCGGAGGCTTGGTGGGCGGGCAGACAATCGCGGCGGCACGGGTCTGGCGGACGAAGCATCTAAACCGTCATTTGGCACACTTTTGAGGGAGTGCAGCGTCTTTGCAACGCCCCGAGCGTCCAGCCACCTACCACCTGACCCACGGCCGCCACATTGGTTGGTTACTTTACCTCAGGTTGGGCATCGGGCAGCTCGGCCGCACTGATTTCCACCCCATGTCCGAATCATCAGCATGTCTCTGCTTGTATATCCGCATATAGTTTCTCCGCACTGGAGACGACGGGATACTTATATGAGCCCCTTCTTTATTGTTTTAGCGCTCCCCGGCATGACAGCCAGCCTCTTCCTTGCTTGTTCTTGGTTCCCCCGCCTTCCCATGTCGGACCTAGCGCTGATCGATGGATGCGTCCAAGTCCGACCCAAGAACTCTCTTGGCCATCCTGCCCGTCTGCCCACTCCGTCCCATCTACCGTCATCTCACGGTCCTCGTGGCTTTGCATTCCTTTTGCTTCGCCATAATCAAACGGAGGCATTCGCAGCCCATCGTCTCTCGCTGGCGCGTCGCATCGCATCGTTCACCACTCGACAATATTTCCACGACTTGCCGACCCTAAGCTGTTCGACACTCCCGTACTTTTGCTCAAGCTGTCTACGTCGATCATTTTTTGCTCCCTTTTTTCGGGTCACCCCGTTCTGCACACTAGCAGTAGGGCGGTCGAAGTGGTGGTTCTTGGACCTAGAAAACGAAAACATCGACCAGTCGCCAGTTTTGGCCGCGCTCAGTATTTTGTCTCACCTCTCCGTCCCTAATCGTGTACTGCTTGCTTTCCGAAATTCGAACACGCGTATTTCCGAGCAAGCTCCTCCATCCGTCTTTGCTTTCGTTCAACAGGCCTCAGGGCAGCACTGCCATCATTTCCATCTGAGGGCCGTCTGAAGCTTTCCCCACGCACACTTGCGTGCCTTTAGATCATTGCAGCTTCCTGCAACCACTCTTAACAATTCTGACCTTCTTCTCTGTTTCGTTCACGACTTCGGTCAACCGAGACGATGTGTAAGAAATCCTTCTCCTTACCTTGATGAAATGTGGAAAGCCATCAGTCCAGCAATTGACAGACTCATTTCGCAGCTGGTCTGTCATATACCATCGCCCCTTTCAATGACCCGAGCAAGTTGCCCGCCTGTGCTGTCGCTTGCCAACCTCTGTGGGATGCGAACGGGGCATGTGTGCCTCCAGCGATTCCCTCCGCCGACCCGAGCACATATCAGGCGTGCTTCTGCGCCAACGGAAAAGTCGCTGCCTTCTCGACGGCCGTAAATGGAGTCTGCGACAACGCTTGTCCCGGAGATCCCCAGGGTTTGAGCTCTATCGCTCACTGGTTCTCACAAGCCTGCAACGTCCAGGCTGCAGCAGCCGGAACTACACCAAAGACAGCCACGAGCACCTCAGCACAGGCGACTGGGTCAGCGTCATCCTCAAGTAGCAATGGCAGTGCCAGTACTGGAGGAGGTGGCGACTGGTGAGTTACGACAGCATTGAGCACACCCGCACACTCATCCGAACAAAACAACAGTCAACTGACAAATCCGTCTCTAGGCTCTCCAATCACTGGCAATGGGTCATCATGCTGGTGATCCTTGTCGTTGGTATCGCCGGAATCTGGATTGGCGCCTGCATCTGGCGTCGTCGTTACCTCCGGAAGAAGGATAGACAAACCTCTCTCGGGCAGAAGCACTCAGGGTCAGCTGCGAACCCATCGTGGGGACCTGCCGTGACTGGATCGGAGTCTACGACTCCAATCACGTTCCCATTAGGACGGGACGCCGAACGAGGCATCACTAATGAAAAGCCCCGTAAAGACAAACAAAAGAAGACGTGGACAGTCACGGAACGCACATGAACAACATATCAACAATCGCAACACCTACCACAATCTTCAGCTTCTTTCGCTATAGCTTCAGATATCGCCTCTTACGGCTGTTTCATATTCCTTGCCTTTCACTGGGTCCTTGTTCAAATCGGCCCTTCGTGTGCAACTGTCAACATCATCTGCTGCGCCGAACAAATCCGCAGGGCTTGTACATACAATCACTACTTCAATGGGCTCCAGTATGCGCTGCTGAAGTGTTGTCAGTGGTCCTTGACCCGTGCTTGTGCATGACATGACTTCTGTCAAAGCGGCTTCGTCGCCTTGCTCAGCACATTTATTTCCTCCAATCTATTTTCCCCCATCTTGATGTGAGCCATCCGTGCAAACTGAGGGCGATCATATGTACTGAGCTTTTTATTTCTCTTCTTCCTGCCTGTCGCTGATATCTGTAATTGACGTGAAGCGTGTTCAACTACACGGCTCATGTCTTCAACGGCTCAAACTTGAGTTCATTTTTCCTTTACTTGAAGATAATGGGAATCGAAAGGCGTTTCGGACAAGACCCCTCAAAGCACGAGGATGGCTGTCTTCATACGCTGTTCGTGTTTGGGAAGAAGTGGATAGTGCCATAAACACTGGCTGGGCGACTTGGAGGACAAAACCTGGGGCGGACGAGCCGCCCTTGCACACAAATGTATATCTTTTTTTAAAAGACCTTTCACTGCACGACATTCCCCTTTGGTTGATGAAAGCCATTCTCTTCGCGTGGGGTAATGGATGTCTTGTGTACTCATCTCGCTATTATATCCGACAACAATAGTAATAGGCAATGTGTTATGCTTCTAGAACGCCTCTCTATGCATTTTGCTGTTCCTCCATCGCATCCATGTATAGGTCGATAAGACACCCAGCAGACCAGGCTTGAGTCGGGCTCTGTGAAATCAGTTGGTCAGCGCGCAAAGCTTGCTAATTGAGAGAGGCAGGTGGCTGATGCTTACCGAGTCAGGGCAATGCTCGCCGTTCTTTTGCGTCAATTCAGTCAGACCAGCCCAGACACTCTCTTGTATCATCTTCTTGCAACCGGCTAAGCGTCTCGTTACTTGCTGAAAGGCCTCCACCCTGCCAGCTGGTGTTGTGCGACGCTTGAGATCAAACTTGAGCAGTGCGCGAAGGAAAAACCCCGTTGGCCAAAGCCACTCTGGGCCTTGGTGATAATTTCGCCCCTTGCTGGTCGCAAAGTCTTCACTGTCCTCACTGTTTCGATAGTAGGGCCGGTAATTTAGATCGGCGGGATCCAGTGTGGCCATGCCCGTTGGGCCGCGGAGAACCGAATCGGCCAGACACAGCGCATGCAGTGCATGATCCGGATCGAAAAGATCGGGAGCTACGGTCATGGCAATAGGAAAATTGGCCCTGAACTGATAGTCCTCGTACTCTTTCCCAGACTTGTACAAGTCTTTGTAAATTCCTCGGCGGTTGACGATCTTGGTGTTGATGTCGTATTTGGAATCGTCCTCGGGCGAAAGAGGTACAAAATAGCATCTTTCGAAATTGGTTTTGATCCTTTCTGCCCAATCTGAAAACGTGACGGAATTACCCTGAGACGTCTTGACTGAAGAGTAGGCGAATTTGCCTTGTTGGCTGAGCCCAGAAAGCCAAAGTAGCGTGCTGTACAACAGCCCAGTGATCTCGACTGCGGCGCCGTCTCTTGGTGTTCCTGGCACTCCCTTGGAGCCAGCTCGGGAGCTCTCCCCCATCTTATCCATCCAGGTGCCACAATTGGATTGATTGCCTCCAAATATAATTCCCGTGTCCCAATCCACATGGATGTTCTGATCGAAACCCTCATCCCTCATCTGCCCATCAATTTGAGGGCCGGCGTTGGCTTCCCGATACGCCATCCCCGAGGCATGTCTCTGAAGTGCTTCTTGTATGATGTCCTCAATAGTGCTTTCTTTCGAGTAAGCACGCGAATCCTCAGTCGGAAACCATGTATCATCATAGGGTAAAAACCGTCTCCTCACTGTTGACTTCATGATGCCCAGCCCTTCAGGAGAGAGTCGAACGTAATCTTGAATAGTTTGCAGGAAGAACCAAACAGAGTCTCTCGAGTTGTATCTTGGGGCGTCGCCACTGCTAAGTAGGTTGGGTATCATTCCATGCTTCAGAACACTTGCAAAAGCCAGGATGTGATCCTTGGCTTCGTTAAAACGTCCAGTTCCCAAATACAAGCCGCGAATGGATATGAATACATCTCGGCCCCAACACCTCGCCCATTGGACAGCAAAATGCGGCAATCCTGCGGCGATGCAGGGTAACGCCTTATCTGGCCAGAGGGATGCAGATTTGACATATCCAGTTTGTTGGACGCTGACCAGGGCGAGACTCTGGAGAAACCACTGTCCTCGCTTCACATCGTCGCTCATTAGCTCCAATGCTCTGTCACGGCTGGCGTTGTAAGCGGTTCTGAGGACCAGGCCAAAATAGCGGGGAAGTAGGAAGCCAGGAATAGTGCGAATCGCATCGAAACGCTCCTTCAGCCACTCCGCAGGGCCCTCCAGTAATTTTTCACCGTTAGCACCTACCATTCTCTGCACTCGATCGAGAATGTAGTCAAGAGCCCAGGCACCATCTCTTAAATTCTGGCAGAGCGGATGTGCGAGATCGTTCTCGCTGATTATGGTCCTCAGCACGCTCCACCACCCTTGCAAGCCGGCGTAGACGAGTTTGCCGTGACTTGGAATGTCATAGGTCCCATCACGACCGCCATTCCAATCAAGCTCCTCAGCTTCGCACCGATACAATAAGAAATTCAGGTCGATCAAGTCTAACCGACTCCAGGCTTCTCTGGCTCCTGATGTGACATATGTATCCAGCCCTGCAGAATGTTCCGCCGCAGGGATCCACGTCTCGAAGAGGGCAATGCTACCGGGAGGGAATTTCTCACGCACGGTGATGACGGTGTCGGATCCATGAACATCCAGGTTGACACCAGATATGTCCACGACGCGACTGGGAAGACCAACGAGGTACAGCTTGTTGCCGGTCGCATTTCTCAGGGCGTCCTCGCTGGAATCCACTTCGAGTGTCCAGCTTCCGAGGTGTTGAGCCCGGGTACCAGTAAGACGCACGGGACTCAGGGTACCGTTTCCATTCCCATAACCCGGAAATGCTGTATGGGCAATCAGAAAATATCCCTTTCTAGACTCTGGATGGACCCTGTGAACTGTGACGTATTCCTCTTCATGGTGAATGTGAGTCTCGTCATAGCCGTCCTTTCCCATGAGAGTATGGATCTGATTGAGTAGTTTTTTGACACCCGCTATACCATTCTTGCCCCGCCCAATTTTGATTGGCGTTGACTTGGAAGACTCTGAAGTGTACAATCTCGTCTCGTTGACAAGATCTATCAACTTAGGGTAGATCTCGTCATATCCCATTACTGAACCTGTCGCACTGGCACACATGCTGACAAGGGCCGCATTCGGAAGTGTATCTCTCGCGTCTCGCTTTTGCGCCGGGGTCTCGTTGTCATGAGTACAATCCATGAACAAAGCATGCACCGGTGTTGGCTTGATTCTGCGAATAACTTCCCTGGTCAAGTCACCTCTTCCTTCCATATTGGGCGATGATAAGGGATCACCGCGAGAGACTTCATCGACTTCGAAACTACCAATTGGTCGGCCACCATGTTTGTGAACCAGTCTGCTGAGCTCAGCGGTACTCCAGGCCTGCATGGCTTCTCGTATGAGAGAGCTGAGCCCAAGTCGTTTGACGAAGACATAATCCGTCTCCTCCGAGCCGGAAAATAATTCAGCAACAACATAGAGATCTGGCCGCACTCGTCGCGCCTCGTCGAGAATATGCTCTGCTACGTGAATTGGTGTGGAATGGCAATTATCAATCCTCAATCCGACAAAGTACTTCGCCAAGGTCCGCGCGTAGGTCGTCATATGGTTCCAGAGCCATGGGCTGTCCTCAGGTTTCGAGCCGTATCGTAACTTGACGCAGTCTCCCCATACAATAACCTCCCGCCTCAGATATACACGCGACGACGGACCCGCGTTGTCTACCAAGGCGTTGCCACCCCAAACCCATCCATTGTTGACCAACATGAGGTCCCGGTTTCTGTGTTTCTTCGTCCTATCATTTAATGGCAAGCGAGTGAAGTATGTCTCAATCAGTGGATTCCTCTCGTTTATCGGGCCCAGTTTGGGACCATGCTCGTCCAATCGAACATACTTGATACGATTGTACAGCTGGTCCAAAATTTCCTTCACATCGGTATCGTATTCTTCGTAAAGTGGTACGTTCAATGCATCCAGAATGCGGACCATTTCTGAGCGAGCAGCGGCTTTGTTCACGGAACCAGATGTCTCACTCTCGTACTTGCCGAGAGAAAGTAAGAATAAGGTCGCTGCGATCTCGTCGTCGACGCGTCTTCTGTAACGCTGTCCTAAGCTGTCCAGGCCAAGCATGGCATGTTTGCGCATGAACGCAATTTTGTCATCCAAACTGGCATTTGCTAGATTTTCAAGCCCTGACTGCAGCTGATCAGTCTTTCCGGACGGGGATGTACGCCCCTGGACCCACGCATCTACAGCAAGATTGGCGTTATGTTCCACATCCAGCGCATAATACTCCCAAAGACGAATTTTTGCGATGACCTCTTTCTTGACAGCCTCCATAATGAGCAAGACGTCCTCTGATGTCTTGGGCTCGACCGGCAATCCTAGAGATTCCAAGTTTCTCCCGAGTTCCAAAAGCTTTGAGTCTAGCTCGAAGGCGGCCTCTAACCAAGGAGCGGTCGACAAGTTATAGCCAGCCTCGGGGTGCTCTTGAAGCCATTGTGTATTATTTGCCGTGTGATTGAGGACAATGTCACTTAAGCTCAACAATGAATGTTTTCTCTGCAAGCTGTCGACCATATTCTTCACATCAGATTCGCCTGCCGGAAAGCACTCAGGGTCCCAACCGAGTTGATCGTATATGCTATATGGGGAATTGGATGAGCCCCGAACTTGCAGTGGAGTAAAGTGAATCATGTTGTATCCTCTATCACTGATGCCGCGTAGATGGCTCTCCCAGTCTGTCGGATACTTGCCCATGAATTTGCTTATGACTGAGAAAATGGAGAGAGCTGGCAAGGGAAGTGGCGAGCCATCTAAGCGCAGCCTGGGTGGCACGTTAATGTAGTAGAGGGGCGTTTTCTTGAGATCAAGCTCTTGCTGAGTAGATTGGCCAGGTCGGTCCGGCTCAAGTGTTGGCAATTCGGCATAGGTCGTGTAAAAGGCATACGGACCAGGCTGGTGAATCTGTATGGATATTTCGATGGTGCGATTAAAGTCGGGTGTCAACCTTTGAGAAAGTCATCAGTACTCGCCTGATTGAGGGGCTAGTCGAATACCAAAGATGAATTTTTGACTTACTTGTACTCCGTGAAGCTATTTCGACGAAACTCTTTGCCTTTCTCGGGCACATTGACCCATAAACTCCCCCGCCGGCAAATTGACGAAGTGCCTTCGATGGCAAATCGGAGAGTGACCACTCCGTCGGCCAATGGAGGAATGTAAATGTACTCTCCGGCAACATTGGGAGAGCCATCGTCATTAAGCGGTAATAGGTATACCTGGGTGGACGTCATGGTTCCTGGGCTCATGATGGGGAGAAGAGGAGGGCGCGCTATTTTCGCTGCCCCGCGCCCGAAGACGTCAATTGGCGACGGGTGTTTAAAGCATCCAAGGTACTTTATGCTGCTGCTGTGCGCGTACCGTTCCTGTTGTCTGGAACGAGCACCGGTTTGGGGAGGGGGGATCCACCAGAGAGAGCTCAAGGATGAAAAAGCGGCCGGATAGAATGAGCTGCTGCTGCTGCTGCTGCTGCTGCGAGGTGACGGGCTTGACCTGAGGAGAGCTACCGGCTGCGGGTACCGTGGTGGATTCGGGTAGATTCAGTATCGGATGGCACGCAAAGGCGACGAGATCAAAGTCTACAAAAAGATTTTGGAAGGTTCGATCACCGCGCAAATGGTTTTGACCGGGAAGAGAATGAGGAGGCGGCAGACGTGGCTTTCGGCGCTAGATAGAAGGAGCCAACGAAAATTTTCTGACAGCTGCTCACGTCGTGACCAACTCGATTTGCTCGTCAGCCCCGGGTACTCATTTACCTGCTTGCCCAAGGTACTTCCTTCTCGAAGAAGGTACTCACTAAGCACACCTTCCTGTTGCTAAAAACCGGGTACATGTGGGTGGTTCTCGGCGAACAGGGAGGGAATCGGCAGGCACCATGATGCGCTTTGTGCCTGGAGAATTCGCTCCGGCCAGCGAGAGGAGACATGCGTGTTTGCGAGGAACATCGAAGCTACATTCATGACCCGCTTACAACAGCCCGATGAATGCGTCAATGTGCGCATGGGATAGTTCTCAGACAATAAAAAGTAAGCACAGGCCTCTAATGTACCGATACGGCTACACCTTCAGCCTCGATCGCTTATAAGCAAAGCAAGAGCAGGCCATATTCAGAGGCAGGGACGGCAGACGAAATTTTATTATGTGTACGCAATCCGTACGAGATAAAGACCTGACCGGAACAATTGACAAATTGTTGATCATCATTCCGGTTCCTGGCCCGTCTGCGGGCCATTGCCCTGTTCCGCCTTAACAAGCCTCTCTCTCGCATCAACTTTGCAAGTAAACCCACTTCTCCAATCAATTTTTCGCGCCCCCTCCACTTGCAGTCCAGCCGCTCTCGCCGGGGCATCCGACGCTGCGACTAGAAGGGCTTTCGGCCCCCTCCTCAATAACATCATTTCCAGAATTGCAAACGCTGTTCAATAATCATGACAGGATGACAGACGCAGTTCTCCTCCATATACCTTTACCAGGTCGTTAAGTCTTTGCCAGCCTTATTTCCGGAAGCTAGCGGGCCATCAATGGACTCGCGAGGCGCATCGTGGCGGGGCTATCGTCCACGTCATGACAGCGATCCGGCCAGCGCCAAGAGTCCGTTTCTTGACCGCTTCAAGGCTCAGATGGCAGTTGAGTGCCATTAACCACATTGTCAACGTAATATAGTCAAGGCTATTCATCGGCCCACTTTCCAGCAAACGCGATCGCAGATATCGACCGAAATGCGCCTTTTGGTCTCGACCCTCTTCGGATGCCGGTCTGTCGCTCAAGGGACTCCAGGGATCACGAGATGGTCATTCAAATCTTGTGCGCCGGACTGGACAGCTTGCTGACGGACGCAAATAAATAATTGATAATTAATTCAGAATATAGACCAACGCTCAAACGAGCCTGGGAAGCACTTCAGTTGTAAATATTGACATCCACATCAATTCGCCCAAAACCACTTTCCAACATGGCAATCGAACGCTTGGTGGCCGCATCAAAATCTTCCTTCGGTAAACCAAGTGTTTCGTTAGCCAGACCCTGAGTTGCCTCAAAGTTACCGCCCCCGTTGGGGAAGAAAGTACGGGTGTACAGGCAGACGCCGAATCCGAGATGTTGACCCTGTTGGAGAAGTCCCATGCCACGTTCATAACGATCTTTATGAGGCTCGTGCTGAATAGTCCAGTCCGCGTCAGTGGTGCCCAAGACACGATTGACGCTGTCTAGCATATCACGCTGAGATACGAGGAAGCTGGAAATGAAGAGCGGCTTATTGCGCCAATTCGAGAGCGTGGCAGACTTGTCGTTCTCGTCTTCAGGAAGTTCTTTTAGGCTGAGGAGAGCCTCCATGGCGCGGCCGCACTGTTCCCAGGTAGAAGTGTTGATTTTGGTCTCGCCGTCATCGATGAAGGTGATTTTCTTGTTGGCGAAGTCGAGACCGTACCAGCCGGGTCCCATGGCCAAAGAGAACTCGTACCAGAATGAACAACACATGGCCACCCACGAAGAGACCCCCTCATCCTCAATAGCCTTCAAAGCAGGCAGTACGCCGGGTCCGGTTAGATTTTCGGAAGCCAGCTTCTCGTCGAGGAAGTTGGTCCCATAGCAGTTGGGCATGACCCAAGGGACACCTGCTTTGGCGGCGGCCTTGATAATCTTGCCCTGTGTGTCTTTGGGTGTTGTTACAGAGAGAGAGATCATGAGAAACTGCTGGCCTTTCAGGGCCTCGACGAGAGAGTCCTGATCGTCATAATCGACAGCGGCCACGCGAACGCCCTCGGGCATTTTGTTTGTGCTTTCCTTGCGCGTGATGGCCGTGATGACATGCTTCCCTCCTGCAAGAAGTGCTGCGGTCACATGTCTGCCAACTTGTCCGGTCACCTGCGGTCTTGATTAGCGGACGATCGAGGCACAGCATCACGCCAAGAGAGTCATCAGTACATACACCAACGATGGCCACCCTTTCGATCTTGTTGGAGAAGCCGGAGGGCTGGTCCTTTGCGTATTTCTGGGCCATGTCTCTAAGTCTCTCTAAAAGAAGATATATGTAATCTGCGCGGTGGAGTTTGAGCTGAAGTGAGCCGAACCTGAGTTGATGAATAGTTGTGTAGGTATTGCGAATGATGATATTGGATATCTACGAAGACGAGAAGAACCGCCAATTATTTATACCTAAAAACTATTACGCCTCTGAGAGGTCACCAATGGAATATCGCTCTTAAGATCCCTTACTTCCGTTAACGCGGCCCTCGGTCAAGTAAAAACGCCGTGACCTGATGCCCGAGGGTTTCGCATCACGACAATGTAAAATTGCCATATTCGGCAGATAGTGGGTCGCCAAATGTTTGGTCAGGAACATGGGTCCGCGTCCAACCAACAGATGAGAGCAAGTATACGAGAATGGGTTAGCGCCATCATCAAACCGCTCTTATCTCCGAGCAGCGTCCCTAGTTCTGTTGCGCGTCGACGCTGTCACGACAAGCCTCATCGGCTCTCGGGCTTACAAAGCTTCTGAGCTTATGAATTGTTCAGCTGTCCTACTGCGTCATTGAGACCAGCACTTCCGACCTGTCTTGTCCGGGGCCCAGTGAGAACAGTCTATCACATTTAGCTCGAACGGCAGGGGACTAGTCGTCATACGAATGAAAGGGAGTCGTCAATTCATCTAACGCATCTACATATATGTATGCAAGAAAAGGTGATGCTATATGCCCGCGTGGCTTCACAAAAGAAAAGATGCAATGGACGAGTCTCAACCAGCCCTAGTCTCGCAAGAGGGTTTGTCGTCATGAACCTTTTGCGGCTTCTCGTCCTGCGTCTCTCGGACACTTGAACTGCTAGAGCTCAATTCGGAAGCCGACTCAAGATCCAAATCGCTTCTTTGCGCCTTGGATCTGTCATCCTCGACTTCATCTGCGAAGGTGAGGCCCCTGTCCTTGATGAAGAATGTTCCGAGAAAACAGAGCCCGATGAGGGGAACTTGGTAGATGAAGACGGCATAACTGGCCGACATGTATGCGTCGAGCACCTCGGCTGGAACTTCATCCATGTCAGGGAGGTTGTATGTGGACTGGGCAAGGTAGGCAAATTCTGAGGGCAGATTGGCTCTTAGGACAGCTTGCAAGACAGCGGCTGAGATGGCTAAACCGCACGCACCACCCGCGCAGCGGTTGAAGTTCCTGCTGGAGATGATGACGGCGCGGCGCGACTTCGGCGAGTGGGCTTGCAAGGCCACGAGTGTCGGTTGTAGAACAAGGCCGATACCTATACCGAGGATTATTAGGGGCGTCGCGATGATGCCAGGGTTCGTGTCTAGGTCGTATACGAGCGTGAGACCCGAGCCACTGTAGATGACAGGTCAGTCAGCCAAAAGCGACCAAAATGAAGACAAGGAGGGTTTAAAACAGTGACACTGTCTCGAGACGTACAGGAGCCAGAGGCCAAAGCCGCACTTGATGACGATGCCGTAGCGCTTATACCGGGCAATCCAATATCCTGCCGCAATACCAGCCGCGCTCTGTATGGCCACGGTCGGACAGAATATGAGAGCCGACTCGATGACGTTGAACTCATGCGCGTTCTGCAAATACAAAGGGATATAGTACACGTAAGACTGGTACACAAGTCCGAGGAGAAAGGTCTGCATGAGTATGACAACGATAACCGGATTGCGGAACATGGAGACTAGAAGAGGACACACGAGATAAGCTATGCGAAACAGCCGGGAAGCTTCCCAGAACGGAGAGTAGTGACCTACCGGGCATCATTGGCAATGCCGCCACTTTCCACTCGATGAATATGAAGAGGAAGAGCGAAATTGTGCCAATAGTCAGCATGCTTATAACCATAGGAGAGCTCCACGGGAAGTAAGCGCCGCCTGCGAACAAGGTTTAGCATCATAGGTGACCTGTTGCGTTGTTCCTCTTGCTTCCTCCCCGCCTCGTTGTTGACCACGAGCGGATCTTCGAAGAGGAAAGATAAGGGAACGAAACGGTTTGGGAAGTGTAAACGTACCGCCAGAGATGGGAATCAGCAGGAAAATAACAGCAATAGACGACGTCAGCAGTCCTAGCCAGTCGATCTTCTTCACGCTTTCCTTGAATCCGGCCGTCGGAGGCTTTGATGGCAGACAGTACCACGCCAGCGCGGCACTCAACGCACCCAAGGGCGAAAGCATGTAGAAGAATCCCCTCCACGTCGCCTTGCTCGAGACGAATCCGGCCGCGATGAAAGGGCCCGCGGCACTGCCCACGCCCACCATACTCGATATGATGCCCTGGTACTTGCCGCGCTCCTCAAGCGTCACCACGTCCGACACGATGATCATGCTCACGTTGACGATGCCTCCGCCCCCGATACCCGCGATGCCGCGGAAGATGTAAAACATGGTGACGTTCTGACTCAACCCGCACATGAGGTCCGCGATGGCCAGCATCGCCACCGCAGCGACGTAGACGTTCTTGCGGCCAAAAATGTCTGAGAGTCTTCCGTACAGCATCGTGAAGGTCGTGTTGGCAATCAACGACGAGGTGCCAGCCCAGGAGATGGTGTCGTCAGCATCCAAGTCCCGCGCGATGGTGGGCAACGCCGTCGAGATGCCATTCTGATCGATGAAGGAGATGAGAGACGGGACGGCAAGAATGCACAGGACTGTGATGAGTTTGCGGCGCGGCAGCAGATTTGCCTGGTCGTGAAGGACCTTTTCGGCCGATGTGAGAGTTGACATGGCCCCTTCTTTGATCTCCCGCTCCCCCCTTCTTTCTTTTGGTTATCTCGCCAAGACTTGGCAAATGTCTTAAGATCTACACCTGTAGAGACATTTGCTAGCGAATTGGCAGCTAGCGTCCAGGCTGACGACGAAGACGCAAAGGAAACGAGAAGGATGAGAAAGACGTCGAGCCGCAGAGTGAATGATCAGACATGTCGAATTGTTCATGTTCGTACAGCAAGAGAGAGAAGGAGTGGTGAGCAGATATAAGTGACGTTTTGTTTCTTTACCCTTGTGATTTTCCCGAGTCCCCTTTTTTTTCCCCATGTCCACGCCCATGCTTTACTGTTTCTAGAGCTACATACGTAGACTGCTCTCTTCTGTCGTAGTCAGGAGCTTCACACACACACCCGCCCCCCTCACTCCTGTTCGGCCAACTCTGACGTTCGATGCACGGACTAACGGACTCAATCAGACGGGTGGATTTCTGCGCCTAAGGCAGTGGCGATGGCCGCAACGACGAATTCCATCGACAACGAATTTCTACGAAACGTTTTGCTATGACCACCGTCTTTGTGGTAACAATCAAATAAGATGAGAACAATAGCAATAACTCAACGATGGTGTAAAGGCTGCGTCAGCGAAAAGTTAAACAACCTCCCAGGAATGCAGCCGGAAGAGAAAAGCCTCACGTCTGGGATAGAGGGTGGCGCCGGCCTCTTCATCGACATCCAAAAATGGATGAAATGAAGGCCCCTTTCCTCGACCGTGCTAGCCGCAAAGGGACTTGGACGGACGAAAAGCCCGCCGCTCCATCTAGGTACCATCGTTGCTTTCTGCACGGGCAGGCAATTCGACGAAACGTCGGGCGCTTGCCGAAGTGGCGCGCCCGCTTGGGGATCATCTGAGCGAAGACAGAGTAAGAGGAAAGGAGCGAGGGAAAAAAAAGAACGAGGCGGGATCCTGATGTCTTGTGGTTTGTCGCTGGTCTCTTCTCTGCTTGAAACCCGTGTAACCTTCACGAAGAGCAGAAAGAAGCCCAAGAACGCTCGTGGCCCGATGTGCGTGTTTCAGAGCTAAACTCTAATACGCCGTGCCTCAACGGCAGTGGTCGCATCTGGAAAGGCGGCTTGATCTGATCCAATCTCAACCTTATCTCCCCTCTTTCCCGCCTGCCCCCCCGATGAATACTGCCTCTGATGGGCTCAAGTTTATCGGGATGAGACGGCCACCCTTGGGGTTGCGCATGCGGACGATCAACCTTCTACAGACACCTGTTCTCAACGCCCTCGATAATCTAAACAACGTGCGCCCAGCCGGGAGAGGACGTGGACTAACACCTTTGCGTATTAGCTCTCGCGACAGTTTCGATGGTGGCGCTGCTCTCAGGCGACGGTAGAACCCCCCCTTTGACTCAAGGCCAGTCATCAACAGACCGTTCTCGGCATCGCAACACCCCGGATACCACGGGTAGACTGATGGCTGAACGCAATCTCCAACACCAGAGCAAGCGTGGTTCGGCCGGCAGTCGAGCCGGCACAGAAACGTACGACAATTATGCTCCAATGACGATCATGACGCGAGTGGCTCTTTCGCTCATACAAAACAGACTGTGTACGACTGACTTATCTCTCCCACGTGCGCATGCCGGCATCTAATAGTATCCCGCGTCTGCGCATCAACATCGTTGTTCCCCCTTCCCGGCCCCCCGGTGCCAACGCGCAGACACCCTCAAGGCACAGCCACAATCTGGCTCAGGCAAACGGCCACCAGACAGCCTCATTCAGAACGAGCAATCAATTCGCTTTATTTCCTCTCACACGACGACATGGCCACGCTGCTGAAACAAGGGTACCCCAGACTTGATGTGCGGCAGTCCGTGCTTCCCTCATACTGAGTGTCGATACCACCGCGTGTGGTGAAGGAAATGACTCTTCTCGCCCCCGGAAAGTTGCATCGACATGAAGGAATCGACTCTTCTCGCCCCCGGAAAGTGGCATCGACGTGAGCAGCAGTGTCGGGTCCGATAACTCGGCCCTGGCGCTCATGACGGGGTAGTCGCCGGACAGATACATCGAGTGCCTGCCAAGAGATGCCAGGTTAATTTCCCTTCCCTCTCATCTGATCGGCGCACGGCAAGGCAGGGAGTCAATTTATTCTGAGACAGTTGAGCCATGTTGGTGCACAGCCCTCGACTCGAAGCAGGTACTTCTGGCTAAGCACGCTGGATGGCTTCCGACTCGAACATCGGTAGCTTGGCTGCCCTTTTGCATAGCAGACACCTCCCAGCAGCGCGGGACCGTAGATTGGCGTTGATTTGTTATGCGACAACACCCTGCCCGTGCTGAAAACATGTCCGCCCAAAGACCTCGGACAGAATCTAAAAGGCCAGATGGTACACTGACTCCAGGTGCTACACGCGTTTATTGCTTGCGTCTGATGTCAACGAGGAACTTGCGCATGTCGATATTGATTGGCCTACTTTGTTTGCACTTAGCATGTCACTCAATTTCGGTCAAATACTCCATCTTATTATGTATAGTACAAGCAACGGGATCACAGCCTTGCACGGTGGCAAAATGCTATCTAACGCAAGGATCCATCCAGATCCTTCTATTCCTCATGATCCATTACGCTGCGTCAAGCAATGCGCTATATTGCGCTGAGGGGAGATGATCTGTCGATGAGCAGTCGCTCGCAGAAGTCCAGCACTGGTTCCAAATGGAACCTACACAATCACCCGATTTTGTCGAAATTGACCTCGCAACGCCGTGCTGATGAAAATAATAATAAAAAAAAAACCCTTCATCCCAGTGAGGACTGACATCTCATCTGCTGCAAAATGATTGAGTGTGTATGAAGTTGAACAGACGCCAGAGCTCCGCAGATACAGTCAAATGCTAAGACTGCAGGCCGAAAAGAAACGATCAACTTTACTCATTCGCAACATCTTGTCCACGGCCAAGAAGTTCCATGACTTTGCTCTCCACAGCGCTGGGATAGCCATGCCTTAGCATTTCGCCTGCCACAATCTCGGCCTGCTGCCGCTGCCCGACGACCAAGTAGGCTCGAGTAATGGCTTCGTAGGTGCTGGGCTCACGCTTATCTCGAGCCAGAGCACCGTAGACTTCCTCAGCTTTGGCGATATTCTTTTTGGCGGACCACCCGTGTATCAGGGTATTAGCAATGTAGGGTGTGAGCTCAACGCCGTTTCGTCGCATCTGATTGAGAACTGGCTCGCTGTCCTCTACCTTGTGGTTGGCTACCATGGCTTCAAATAAGGCTTGATAGAGGCTTGCGTGCTGTGGAACAATCGCATCTCGAATGACGGAGTCGAATAGTTCACGAGCTCCTCCTAGGTCATGCAAAACGCAGCCACGAGCGTGAATGAGCGATGCGTAGTGGACGGGTTCCGGCTTGGTGGACGCGCGCATCGTGTTAAGGATCTTTTCCGCAGCGGCCATATCAATAGGCTCCAGCGTAGCATGTGTGTCTATCAGAAGCTTGAA
This sequence comes from Aschersonia sp. MBC 735, assembly GCA_030783925.1. Classification (NCBI taxonomy): domain Eukaryota; kingdom Fungi; phylum Ascomycota; class Sordariomycetes; order Hypocreales; family Clavicipitaceae; genus Aschersonia; species Aschersonia sp. MBC 735. Next base: position 28,603 of record JARJRV010000364.1, on the reverse strand, counting down.
GGTATGAGATGTAGGAGTAATCGCTTTGGCTCTCATGCGCTCGTAGTACGCAAGAACTTTGGACTTATCCCGCTTTGTCGTCAGAAAGAATTGCATCATGCTGTTGTATGGCGCAGGACGGGCTTTGTAATTAGGCATGGACTCCATCTCATCGAAAAGTTCTTCCGCAAACTTCTCGTCGCTGACACGACAAAGAGCATTGACGATGGTGCCGTACGTCACAGATGTCGGCTTAATGCCCAGCGCCCTCATTTCAGCGAAATAAAATAGGCAATCATCAATGCGCCTGGCTTTGCCCAGCTTTCCGATGAGAGCGTTGTACAGGAATGACGTGGGTTCAACGCCTTCTGACTTGGCCCTGTGAAATATGCGGACAGCTTCGGATGCTTCATCGAAAGTCTTTGTCGAATCCTTCAAAGTGGTGATGAAGAGACCGAACGTGTTGGCAGAAGGAGCAGCACCCATTTCCAAAAGCTCCTGATGATACTCCTCGGCACGACCTCTGTGGCCCGTTGTAAGACAGGCGCCTACCATTGCATCAAGAATCGAGCACCAGCCATATCGAACAACGGCATACTGTGGCAGTAAAGGCATGTCGGCACGTGCCATGGCTAGGACCTCATGACAAAGATCCATCTTGCCGGCTCGAGCCGCGGCGGATATCAGCTTCGCATATGTGATATATCGGGGATGTCGACCAACGCGCCGCATGTTGCGCAACCGATTCAAAGCCTCATTGAACCGGGCATCTTTGCGACCGTGTGAATCTTCAAGGTCATCGGCGATGAGTGATGATCCCTTGTAGTCTGTGTTGTGTGCATAGGGATCAAATTTGTCATCAAAACTCGAAATTGAAGAAGACGACATGAAAGATGAGTCAATAATTGACAGACCAGGTGCTGTTGATGTTTGGGAGAGCACCTCTCTAGGGTCAGTGATGCCACGAGTGGCCATATATCGTTGAATAAAATCCACGCCCTCGTCAATTTCTCCCACCAGCTCCAACTGGTCACCAGTCTCTGAAGCTCTGAGTCTTTCAAATGTGATTTCGGATTGGCTCAGACCCTCGGCTGCTTGCCCCGACCCAATCAACGCAACGGCGTACATCGTGGCAGGCTCGATAAAATCGGAGGTAACGGTGACGTCTGGATGACTCAGAATCTGCCAGTATTTCGTAGCTGCAGCGACGTCGCCAAAGCGAATACTCATTGCCATCAGAGCCATTGCGGGTATCACGAGCGCCTGCGGCTCAGCCGAGATACAATCATAGGCTTGACAGGCTGTCTCTTTGTCATCGTTGTCCGCCGCAGCGATGGCAAGTTCTGTCATAGCTCGCCGACACTTCTGCTCGTCGATGGAGCAAGCCCACTGAAACGCTTCTGAAAAGATCCCCCGGGACATGAAGCCGGCAATGAAGCCGCTCTCTATTAAAGCATCTTTGATATCCGCGGCACGCACGCCATACTCATTGACAATTTTCTGGAAGAACTTCATCGCCCCTTCCACTTTGTCTGAGATCACATATGCATGTATGACTGCGGCATAAACTTGAGAGTCTGACCGGTCATGCAAGACTGTTTGACCATCGTTGTGAGCGATAGCGAGGCTGCGATATTCGTCGTAACACTCAACAGCACTGACGAGGTCCTGACGCTTCGCAAACGCAGTGATCATGGCGGGAAATATGGAAGAAACCGGAACAATCTTGTTGTATTCCATATGTTCAAAGAAGCGAAGCATCTCGGAAGTACGACCAGATTCAGCGCACGCGGATATGAGGCGTGAATAGGTCTCCGCTGAGTACCTAGCAGCACCGGCATCGATGGATGAGTTGAAGAGCTTTATCGCCAGGTCTAATCGATCATCTTCGCAAAGAATAGCGTGTTCAATTTCGTGTGAGGTGAGCATAAATTTGCCGGGCTCCTCCATGCCCCCAAACCGTCGTCGCTTATCCTCTAGAACTGCTTTCATCCGGTACACTTCCAGTGATCGAGATGTAAGGAGATCAACGAGTATGTCGTACGTTTCAGAATCAGGAGCAATGCGGCGACGTATCATGTCAGCGTACACGTCCAATGCCTTGGACAAAACTTCAGACTTTCGGGTGGGAATGTGAATAGCGGCCGCGAGTCGTGCATTGTAAGAGCTGGCGATTGGTTTGACGCCGGTTGCAAGCATGGCCTCAAAGACGGCTGGAATCTCTGTATATCGTCCAGCGTCCGCTAATTTTGCTAGATGTTCAGCATAAGATTGTGACTGACGATCAACATCTGGTGTAAGGGACTCGACGCCAGTGGACTGGGACCTCTCGAAATTAGGCGTCCGAGTTCTTGAGATTGGCACAGAGTGTGACTGTCGGGCGGCAGGCACATCCTCAACCGCCTCTAAAAGCCTTCGAGCTTCGATTTCTCTTTCCAGAGCAGCATCTATGTGTGCGAGTGAGGCTTGGTCCTCCGCCGATATGATCGAGTTGGCTTCCAAGGCCTCGACAGCCTGCTCCACGGCGTCGACGCCATCTTGACTTGGTATGACCGCAGAAGAGCAGGGCCTCCACTCTATACGTTTAGGAAACTCATATTGAGTCCATTCCTTATCGACTTCGCCAGCAGCTTGCCTGCTTTGCAGAGCCTCAAAATAGGCATCTAGCCCTCCATGATGTTGAGCAACGCGGTTATCAGGAAGCCCACCGCTGGCTCGCTCGGTGTGAAATGCGGAATGAAGCTGAAGTGTCGAAAGGCGACCTAGCCGATGAGTATGTCGACGCCCACTGAAGACCGGGCGGTTCTGGGAATTGAGAACGTGAGGATGTGTAGCGGCTACAACTGACTGCGCGTAGCCGTGTGTGGTGATGGATTTGGCGAATGTAGATCCTTGACGGATGAAATTCGAGTACAGTGAAGAATATATAGTTGGCATTTAGAAGACACCTGAAACGGAAGGAACCTAATTTGACGCAGGTCAGTGTGGTTCAACATCGGCGCGTCATCGGTGCCCGATCCCAAGCTGCTTTGCGCCACAGGGCGATGAGATGAAGGGCAGAGAGGGGAGCTTACGCTGAGGACAGACGACGAGATCAATTGCAGATTCATCTGATAGCACAGGCCATCAGGTGAACGCGCGGCACAGGTCAATAAAATGAAATGAAGTGTTTGATGGCAAAGTAGGAAGGAGCGGGAAAGTGCCTTCAGGACAGGTGTGCGACCAGGTCGTGGGGGAAAAGAAGAATCTGCGGCAAAAGGGCCACGGATTAGACGGAAGGCTTCATAATAAAGAGCGGGCGCGGCCATCAGTCGGGTCGATGCCACTTGGCGCTTGACTTGGTACAGCATTTTTATGGAACCGGACGGGCGAAGACGGGAGAGGTGCGGGTCTGAGGCTTCGGAGAAGGCAGGGGCTCTCACGTCTTCAAGCAGTACTGCTCACTTTATCAAGTACCCTTCTTACGTCAGTGATTGAGTCCTTGAGTGCTCAGAGGACGGACTAGCTCTCGGATCAACGAGCATCCAAGCTGTGGCAGGGAGCAGCGGTGGCAAGTGGCTGACATCCAGTGTGAATAATCTGCTCGTTGGATGCCAGCGATGACACTTGCAGGGCTGGATGTTGTCAGCATGACTTTTTCCCTGCCCACGACCAATTGACCTTTCATGATTGCACAACACATTGACTTTGTACTCTGCCGATGTTTCTTTTGCTTCTACACTAAATTTCTGCAAACTTGATTTTGCTCGAATGCGCTCAAGCTAAATGTGAGAAGGATCCTTGTGCCTGGCGTCTCTGCAAATAATGCGACGTGACTCATCGGCTCTCTGCGGGCGAAATCCCTTGCGGGGCTCTCTCTGCACAGGAGGATTTCTGTTTGTGCTCACAATATCAACCAACGAGAGGGAATTGGACTCCAGTGGAGCACACGTGGGAAGAAGCCGGGAGCCGACCAAGGCTTGCCAGCTATTATTGACCGGTGTGGCCAATGAAAGATCAGCAGCTTGATGGTCAACTCAAAGGTTGAAAAATGTCACACAATACAGGGGCTCACTAGGCAAACAAGGGCATGCCCGCCGGCTCAAGTTCGGCACACAAGTAGCGGTTCATCTGCCCACTCTTCGGTATTAGCTGCATCACGTATTTAGGTTTGGGCGCGGGGGAGGGGAAAAGTACAAATGTCAACAAAAAAATTCTTTCTTTGAATCCAGGCCATTGTTTGACTTCAGGCATGTTGACCGACCTTCATCCTGGTCTGGAAGGGAGTGCCACAACTTTTGGCTTTTCTCGATTCGTATATCATGCAAGGCCGAGCCCCCGACCTCATTCCAATTACTCGTCAACTTGATTTGCTTGCGGGAGCATCGACAGCGAGTCCCCTCCCGCCGACCAGGCTTCCGTGCCTCAGACGCTCGCTTTTCTGACTTGACTCTTTCTCACTCCTGATCAATTCCTTCAATATTATCAAGCTCAAGGATCGTTGCTATGAAGGTGCTTCCGCCGTCGTCTGCACGCTTCCCCAGTGTTGCTGATGATGGCCTCGTGTGCCTGGAGCTGGAAGATGGCTCTGCCTTCACAGGCTACAGCTTTGGAGCCACAAAGAGCGTCGCTGGAGAGCTGGTCTTCCAGACGGGCATGGTTGGATATCCTGAGTCGCTGACCGACCCTTCGTATCGCGGCCAGATTCTCGTCATTACTTTCCCACTTGTTGGGAACTATGGCGTGCCATCTCGCGAGGCCCTGGACAAGCTCTTAGGTGACCTGCCTGCTTACTTCGAATCGTCACAAATTCATGTCGCCGGTGTTGTGGCAGCTTCGTATTGTGGCGAGGACTTCTCGCACTTTCTGTCTGCTTCGTCTCTTGGAAGTTGGTTGAAGGAGCAGGGAATCCCTGCCATGTATGGCGTCGATACTCGAGCCTTGACGAAAAAGATTCGCGAGAAGGGGAGCATGTTGGGCAGAATCAGACTTAAGATTAGGGCAGCAGCCTCCAACGAGGTCACTCATGGCGTCAGCACCAAAACTGCGCCAGAGAAGTTTGCCGAGATCGAGTGGGCGGACCCAAATAAGAGAAATCTTGTCGCCGAGGGTGAGTTTCTTGACTCTCCTACTTTGTGACGAACACATCTTTCATTCTTCTCTTTCGTTCATGCCAATCGAAAATCTCGCTCATCATGCGGTTTGCACAGTGTCTGTCAAGACTCCCAAGTTGTATATGCCGCCTGCGTCCGGAGCTATACGAAGACATCCCTCAGGCCGCCCGATCCGTATTTTGTGCGTCGACGTCGGCATGAAATATAATCAACTGCGATGCTTCTTGAAGCGTGGCGTCGAGGTTATGGTCTGCCCTTGGGACTACGACCTGACGAAAGAACCTGGCGATGAGTACGATGGATTATTCGTCTCTAATGGCCCTGGCGACCCGTCCATCCTTGACGTTACAGTCAAGCACATACAGTCTGTTCTGGAAAGGAACAAGACCCCAGTGTTTGGTATCTGCCTGGGTCACCAGTTACTAGCCCGGGCTTCTGGCGCCAGGACCAGCAAGATGAAGTTCGGTAATCGCGGCCACAACATTCCCTGTACCAGCATGGTCACTGGGAAATGCCATATCACCTCTCAAAATCACGGATATGCCGTCGATGCCGACACGTTACCCGCAGACTGGAAGGAACTTTTCGTCAACGCCAACGATGGAAGCAATGAGGGCATAATGCACACTGCCAGGCCCTACTTCAGCGTCCAGTTCCACCCAGAAAGCAACCCGGGACCACGTGATACAGAATACCTCTTCGATGTGTTCATTGATACGATCGTCAATTGTGCGAAGCACCCTGCCCTGCTACAGCGGCCCGTCGACTTTCCAGGGGGCACTGTCGAAGAAAACGAGAGGCTCCATCCCCGCGTTTTTGTCAAAAAGGTCCTCATTCTCGGCAGTGGTGGTCTCAGCATTGGACAGGCTGGCGAGTTCGATTATTCCGGTAGTCAGGCTATTAAAGCTCTCAAGGAAGAGGGTATTTACACAGTTCTGATCAATCCCAACATTGCCACGATCCAGACATCCAAAGGCCTTGCGGATAAGGTCTATTTTCTGCCTGTCAACGCCGAATTCGTCCGCAAAGTCATACACTACGAACGACCTGATGCCATTTACGTCACTTTCGGTGGTCAAACAGCCCTGCAAGTTGGTATTCAGCTCAAAGATGAGTTTGAAGGCCTTGGTGTCAAAGTCTTGGGTACTCCGATTGATACGATCATCACTACAGAGGATCGTGAGCTTTTCGCACGTTCGATGGACTCAATAGGCGAGAAGTGTGCCAAATCCGCCTCCGCCAGCAGTGTAGAGGAGGCCTTGTGTGTCGTCAAGGACATTGGCTTTCCAGTCATTGTTCGTGCTGCTTATGCCCTAGGTGGTCTTGGCAGCGGTTTTGCAAACAATGATGCGGAGCTTCTCGATCTTTGTAATAAGGCTTTCGCCGCCAGCCCCCAGGTCCTCATTGAGCGCAGCATGAAAGGATGGAAAGAAATCGAGTATGAAGTGGTACGGGACGCTCAGGATAACTGCATAACCGTCTGCAACATGGAGAACTTCGACCCCCTTGGCATTCATACTGGAGACTCAATTGTTGTCGCTCCATCTCAGACTCTATCTGATGAAGATTACAACATGCTGCGAACGACGGCGGTCAATGTAATTCGGCATCTTGGCGTCGTTGGTGAATGCAACATTCAGTACGCCTTGAATCCATTTTCAAAAGACTATTGCATCATCGAGGTCAATGCTCGTCTGTCTCGGTCTTCTGCTCTAGCCTCCAAAGCCACTGGTTATCCTCTGGCGTTCATTGCCGCCAAATTGGGTCTCGGCATACCTCTCAAAGACATCAAGAACTCTGTTACCCAGTCAACATGTGCTTGCTTCGAACCCTCGCTCGACTACTGTGTGGTAAAAATGCCCCGCTGGGATCTCAAGAAGTTCACCCGCGTGTCGACTCAACTGGGCTCGTCCATGAAAAGCGTGGGAGAGGTCATGAGCATTGGCCGCTCCTTTGAAGAAGCCATTCAAAAGGCCATTCGATCCATCGACTTCCACAACCTGGGCTTCAATGAGACCAAGGCGTTGATGAGCATCGACGATGAACTACAGACCCCCTCAGACCAGCGATTATTCGCGATTGCCAACGCCATGCATGAAGGCTATTCTGTTGACAAAATCTGGGAAATGACAAAAATCGACAAGTGGTTTCTCCGCAAACTCAAGGGTCTCAGTGACTTCGCCAAGGACGTCAGCAAATACACGACCAAAGACATCAAGCGCTCTCCTGACGTGCTGCTGCAAGCGAAGCGTCTCGGCTTCTGTGACCGACAGCTCGCCAAGTTCTGGGACTCTAACGAAATTGCGGTCCGCCGACTGCGCCTCGAGGCTGGCATCCGTCCTTTCGTCAAGCAAATTGATACTGTGGCAGCGGAATTCCCCGCTTTTACCAACTATCTGTACTTGACCTACAACGCCAGCGAGCATGATGTCTCTTTTAACGATCATGGTGTAATGGTACTCGGTTCTGGCGTGTATCGAATTGGATCCTCTGTGGAGTTTGACTGGTGCTCGGTGCGAGCTATTCGCACCTTGAGAAGCACTGGTTTCAAGACCGTCATGGTCAATTATAACCCGGAAACTGTCAGCACCGACTATGACGAGGCCGATAAGCTGTACTTCGAAAACATAAATCTGGAGACTGTTCTGGACATTTATCAGTTGGAGGCTGCCAGCGGAGTGCTCGGAGCCATGGGTGGTCAGACACCCAACAATATTGCCCTACCCTTGCACAGAGCTGGCGTCAAAATTCTCGGCACATCTCCCGAGATGATTGACATGGCCGAAAATCGATACAAATTTTCCCGCATGCTGGACCGCATCGAAGTTGATCAGCCCACATGGAAGGAACTCACTAGCTTCACAGAGGCACGAGAGTTTTGCACCTCTGTGAACTACCCAGTGCTCGTTCGACCTTCGTACGTGCTTTCAGGTGCTGCCATGAATACCGTGTATTCTGAGAAGGACCTGGAAAACTACCTGGTTCAGGCTGCTGAAGTCTCCCGCGAGCACCCAGTGGTTATCTCTAAGTACCTTGAGAATGCCAAGGAAATCGAAATGGATGCTGTAGCCAAGGATGGAATCGTGGTGGGACATTTTATCTCAGAGCATGTTGAGAACGCCGGTGTTCACTCCGGCGACGCTACTCTCATTCTTCCGCCTCAAGACCTCGAGCGTACTACTATTGAGCGCATTGAAGAGGCAACTCGAAAAATTGGCGCGGCTCTCAATGTCACCGGTCCGTTCAATATTCAGTTCATTGCCAAGGACAACGACATCAAAGTCATCGAGTGTAACGTCCGAGCCTCTCGGTCGTTCCCCTTTGTCTCTAAAACCATGGGTGTTGATCTGATTGAGATGGCTACAAAGGCAATCATGCACCAGCCGTTTGAAGAATATCCGGCCACTACCATCCGTCCGGATTGTGTCGGCGTCAAGGTTCCCCAGTTCAGTTTCTCACGCCTATCTGGCGCTGATCCTGTACTGGGAGTCGAAATGGCATCGACAGGCGAAGTAGCTTGCTTTGGCGTTGACAAATATGAGGCGTACCTCAAGGCCCTCTTATCCACAGGCTTCAAGATTCCGAAGGCGAACGTTCTCCTGTCTATCGGATCGTACAAAGATAAGAGAGAGCTTCTTCCGTCGATCCAGAAGTTGCAACGCATTGGTTACAAGCTGTTTGCGACCGCTGGAACCGCCGATTTTTTGCAAGAACATGGCGTTCAAGTCCAGTATCTTGAGGTTTTAGGACGGGATGAAGACACCAGTTCCGAGTTCTCATTAACACAGCATCTGGCCAAGAACATGATCGACCTGTACATCAATCTCCCCTCCAACAACAAGTATCGACGCCCGGCAAATTACATGAGCAGAGGCTACAAGACTCGCCGAATGGCTGTTGACTATCAAATTCCTTTGGTGACAAACGTCAAGAACGCCAAGATTCTCGTTGAGGCTATTGCCCGTCATGTTTATTTGGACGTCTCCAGCCGTGATTTTCAGTTGAGTGATCTTCCTTCACTTCCTATCAAGTCTGTGAAGACTCCCGAATTGAAAGCGATTGTTCCATTGAATCAACTGAATGAGAGCCCCCGTCGGCGCGTTGCCGACGGAACCGGGACTAGTGCTGGTCGCGCCGGTCAGCCGGATGAGCTCATCCTGCCCGCGGCTATAAATTCATTTACTTTCAGCTCATCTGTCATGAAATTGTTGCTCCAGCCTTCAGTGTTCAAAAATGCCAACGTTTTATCCGTGGGACAATACAGTCGTGCCGATCTGCACTTGCTTTTCACTGTTGCTCAGGAGATGCGTCTCGGTGTTCAGCGAGCTGGTGTTCTGGACATTCTACGCGGCCGCGTCCTCTGCAATTTGTTCTATGAGCCCTCTACGAGAACTTCGGCTTCATTTGACGCCGCGATGCAGCGTTTGGGTGGGCGGACTGTCATCGTCGCTACGTCACAGTCGTCTGTGGCAAAGGGCGAATCTCTGCAGGATACGCTACGCACACTGGGTTGCTACGGGGACGCCATTGTTCTTCGACACCCCTCTGAGAACTCGGTCGACATTGCCGAGAAGTACAGCATGGTTCCCGTCATCAACGGAGGCAACGGCAGCAAGGAACATCCGACCCAGGCATTTCTAGATCTCTTCACCATTCGCGAAGAACTTGGCACCGTTCAGGGTTTGACGATCACGTTTCTCGGGGATCTGTTACACGGTCGGACTGTGCATTCCTTGGTTCAACTACTCCGCCACTACCAGGTACAGGTACAACTAGTGGCTCCGAAGGGCCTGGAATTGCCCAAGGAGGTCAAAGATCAGCTGACTGCTGCTGGCCAGCTGCTTTGCGAGGTCGACACGTTAACACCGGAAATTATTGCCCGCAGTGATGTGCTATACTGCACCCGTGTTCAGCGAGAGCGATTCGAGAGCCCGGATCAGTACGAAAAGGTCAGGAACTCATACCGCGTGGATAATGCTGCCCTCAAGTATGCCAAGACTCAGATGGTGGTGATGCATCCTCTTCCCAGGAACGAAGAGGTGGCAGACGAGGTGGACTTCGATCAGCGTGCGGCATACTTCAGACAGGTCAGTGGACACTTACAGGCATTGATACTTAATGTTTAGCTTACTCACGGGTATCGCAGATGCGGTATGGACTGTATTGCAGAATGGCGCTTCTGGCTCTTGTCATGGCCTCTTCATAAGATCACGCACAAAATGCGGCATGGGCTTTTGTTCATCTTGAGCGGTTCCCTGTCAGGCTGGGCCAGACTCACCACAGTGCTAGAGCCGATCCATCAAGCTCGGGATAGACGAGCCGGTTCGTCATCCATCGTCATAATCTCGCATTACCAGTGCGATTCTGCGACCCAGCTTGTGCCCTTGCTATGACGGCTCTTGTGTTCCCGAGACCGTGATAGGGACTTAAACGACACGATTTCTTGAGGGTTTGTCCCTTGAGAGAGGGAAGACCGTCAAAGAAATGCGTTCGAGCATCAGTGGCACCGAACGCTAGTGATTTACGCAACTGGCCTCAGCACAAGGGCTGAAGTGCAACGACGCGAGTGCATTAAGCCACGACGTAAACCACGATGTAAGCCATGTAGTTCTTTCGCAAACAATGCGGGCCTCAATATATAAAATGTAGATGCACTGTCCTACCACACGATTTACATCATTACTGGAATGAAGATATCTAGACTAGATGCAAGCCATAATTGAATGGTTCAAATGAGCCGGCCTTGAGTTGGACGCCCTCAGAATAAGCGACTCCTCAGAGATCCCAGACAAGTGACCGCCTGCCTGTGCTCCATCGAAGAAAATCTCTGACTGCTTTGAGCAAACTAACCTAGTGCTCAGAAAGCCCCTGCGTAGCCTTTAGGTCCCGCTCAGTAACGGGAAGCAGCGATCTTATGTAAGCGCATCGCGGGGGGTCTCTTATCGATTAAGATATACTTGATTAGATCGGTGTAGACTGGGAAAAAATTCGAGGGTATCATTTGTTTGCTCTTGTCTCGAAGTGCCCCCACCATGTTACCAGTCCTTCAATCACATATAACTTCTGCGTGACCCTTAAGCATGGCTGACGATGGCTTGCTTTTGAATTTTGACTTGGGCTCAGTACCTTTGAAACCACAAGCCAAGTTCACGGGCGGCAGATGGCGAGATCGGAAACGTGCCGAGCGAAGCGCACGGCGAGCGCGATCTGATACTTCTGTCGCCAAGGCTCACGGAGACGATGTCCGATCTTCAAAACGGCAGCGACTGGACGGAGTTATCCCAGAAAAAGACTTAGCGCGTCGAGAGGTAATAAGTCGCATGAGGATTGAACACGACGCGGATAAACAGAAGACGGTGTCATCTGGCAAAGAGAACCGTCAAGTTGTTTCACGCCTCTTCTCTTCCAATCCCGCACAGACGACCGAAGATGCAGAACAACTCGAGTGGAGGGCTCCGCAACCAACAAACGCACCTCTGAGCGACGTCGCTAGTTTTGGCTCGCTCACTATCTCGTCTCGTCTTGTTGAATCGCTCGCCAAAATGAACCTCGAGCGTCCAACGGCGATTCAACAAAAAGTGATACCGCACATGTTGAACAGTAGCTCGGATGTCTTCGTGCAAGCAGAAACTGGGTCTGGAAAGACTTTCTCCTACCTTCTTCCCATCATGCACCGAGTCTTGATGTTGAGCGGTAGCCTGGGAGGAAACCAAATTCATCGAGACACTGGGATCTTTGCCGTTATCGTATCGCCTACCCGGGAGCTGGCTAAGCAAACACACTCTGTTCTCGAACAGTTGATCCGACCCTTTCCTTGGCTCGTCTCGACCGCCATAAGTGGTGGAGAATCAAAGAAAGCTGAAAAGGCTAGGATTCGAAAGGGCGTCAATTTCCTAGTCGCCACTCCTGGACGACTTGCGGATCATATCGACAACACCAAGGCTCTCAGCTTGGGCACCGTTCGCTGGCTTGTGCTAGACGAAGGCGATCGCCTGATGGACCTAGGCTTCGAGGAGGACCTGAAAAAAGTCATCGCGGCCTTGAGCAAAGTCGACGTCGCTGACACCACCGAAAGCGGACTGTCTCTCAGCCTTCTTCCAGAAAGACGGGTGACAGTTCTTTGCTCAGCGACCATGAAGATGAACGTGCAGAAGCTCGGTGAGCTAAGTCTCACAGATGCAACTTTCTTGGCGTCCGAAGAAAGTCAGACCGACAAGTCGGACAAAGATATTGTTCACAAAGCTCCAGCACAGCTTCATCAGACTTACGTGATTGTACCTTCCAAGCTGCGTCTGATCACCCTTGTATCGTACTGCAAGTCGATCTTCTCTCGTCGGGGTCGCACGATGAAAGCTATTGTCTTCATGTCGTGTGCCGACTCGGTCGACTTCCATTACGAAATGATACGCAAGCCCATCACAACGGAACCTTTGCAACCTGTGCAGAAGGAGAAAGAGCTAATTGAAAAGACGGTATCCCCAGCAGCCTACATCACATCTCCTGCAAGCCCAGAGGTCAATCTTTACAGAATGCACGGCTCTCTTCCTCAACCTGTGCGAACGGCCACTCTGCAGGCATTCTCTGCCAGCCAGTCACCCTCACTACTCATCACAACCGATGTATCAGCGCGAGGATTGGATATTCCTTCTGTGGATCTAGTTGTTGAATTCGATCCTGCATTCAGTTTCGCCGACCACATCCACCGCGTGGGTCGCACAGCTCGAGCTGGCCGCCCAGGGGATGCCATGCTTTTTCTCCTTCCCGGCAGCGAAGAGGGCTACATTGAGCTTCTCAAATCGTCGACACCTCCCTCCTCTCAGTCGTACGAGAACATTCTCAAGACCGGCTTGATGTCCAAGCTGGAGCTACCCGTGGAGACATCTGCTGCGCCCACTGACGGACAGTCATATCACGACAAAGCTGAGACCTTACAGCTTCACTTTGAGCAGAGATTGCTCGATGATGACAAGCGTTTGGAGCTGGCACGCAATGGTTTCAAATCGCACATTCGTGCGTATGCAACACATACTCGCGAAGAGCGCGGCTACTTCGACATTACGCAACTGCATCTAGGCCATGTGGCCAAGAGCTTCGGCCTGCGGGACGCCCCTGGCGGTATTGGTGCCGGGATCGATCGCAAAGCCAGCAGAAAAGGTGGCGCCAAGGACCGTCACGTATCATCTCGAGATGACGCTCCATCTGTCTTGGATGAAAGGGCCTCGATGAACATGGTCAGGAAGAAGAGCATGATGTTGATGAATGCCGCAGCGGATGAATTCAATATCGGCTAGGACGGCCGAACCAAATGGTATCTAGATTGGCACTCTTCTCGTATTGCATAGCGAGCCCACTTGTGCTTTTTGCTAACCTTCCTCCGGCTGGCATGGGGTGGGATATCACTTGCATCAGTTCTTGCGCGCTTGGTTCAATGATCGCCTTAATTCCAGTCGACATGCACAATGCCAATGATCACTTGTGAACACCCAATATAATTCACCCTGTCCTATGCAGCATCACTCTGACGTCATGTGGATCACGTCTGACGTCCATTGTGCAAAGTCGCATGGTCGGTCACCCGTCGACCCATTGCACAAAACCATCACCAAACCCAGTGGTCGTGCCAGGTCTCGTCACGATTCGCCTCAGCATAGACGGTCCATCACGCCATCCCATATATTTGACCACGCAAACCACGCATCATGCCAGGATCAGAGCAAAAAGTCAACAGCACCGCCAGCAACGCTGCCGAAAATGCCTCCAGTCAAGGCAACTCCATCGGTGACAAAGCGACTGGCGCAGCGGGCTTCGTGACAAGCACGCTAGGAAATGCCGTCGGGGGTGTTTCTCGAACAGCGGGGTCAGTGACGGGCGCTGCTACGAAGGGCGTAGGTAATACGTTCAATAGTATCGCCGGCGAGAATGGCAAGCCCGTGGGTGATGGGCTGGCTTCTATCGGGGGCGGCATACGAGATGGAGTGGGAAGCTTCGCGAAGGGTGTGGAGGATGCTGGTAATTGGAACAAGAAGGAGTCGAAATAAGGGGCGTGGAGGATGATGTCTAGGTGCCCTTGATGGGTTCATTGTTTTATTTTGCTGGTTGTTACTATGCTACACTCTTTATTGACAATGCCTGCATTGCAGACGGTTGGTCTGCTCATATCGTTGGGCTTTTTTAAACGCTGATACCACAACATTGGGTCTGTCACAGTCACGTCGAGACACAACCTTTTTCTTGCGCCCTCTGCATCCAATCATGTCGACGGGTGTCGGCCAAGCCCCAGGACTTGGGAGTTATTGGGTCGCGTTGCAGATATCACATCACCTCAAGTCCTTCATCCAGCTGTTAAACCTGTTCGGCACCCCAACCGGCGGCATCAGCCTCGCGCATGTTGCTGGGTGGCTCGATGGAAGGAATGAACTCCAAGGCGACGTATCCAATGCCGACGATGCAGACGATGCCACCAGCAATGTTGCTGAGTACGCGTTCGCCGAACAGGAGGCCGCCCATCAAGATGTAGACTGTCTGTCGTTCAGAGTCATGCTCCAGGTGGGTGTAGGGAGGTCGAGACACTTACAAATGCCGCGGCCGATGAACGAGAAGAGAAAGTTCGCATAGCGAGAGACTTGGGGAGGGATCTGGAACTCTGCAGGACGGTCAGCAGAGGTCAAACCTTGCCTTGCGGTGAACACACATACCGAGCAGGGCCACTGCCAAACCAAATACAATCATGTAAGCACCGAGAACGATGTTTTGCCTGTGGGAATTAGTCAATTCTGTTCAAGCCCGCTCAATGAAACGGGGGATGGATTGCAATTTGCGCTTGGGGATTCGGGCTCAGTTGCGCGACGGCTGGCGGCAAACGTCGATGGAAGAACGTACAGCGTAAAAAGAAAGATGCTGCTGATGCCACCGAGAACGGTGATGGCCGCGACGGCCAAATTGACTATACGACTGCGCATCGCAAGCACAAGCACGTGTTAGCGACATGTTCCAATTGAGCTGTAGCCTAGACGCGTAATACGAACAAAATGTCGGAAAGCTCCATGGTGAATGCAGAACGAGGCCTTGATGCAGGGGAACGTCGCCAAGTGACAGGAGGAGATTTCACGGCACGGACGCGGACGACAAAGCACCAGATTGTCCAAAGAAGCAGCGGCTCGGTATCGCGGACGATAAAAACGATCAATTGGTGTCGCTTCACGCAGGGAGAACGTTGATAAAAACGAGATCTGGTCGGGTCTGCGTCTACACTGACGTATCACATCTGCGCATCTCAGGGGGCCACGCAGCCATCGCACAAAAAGTGGATCTCGACAGCAATATGCCTGAGACGGCCCACCGCCTTCCGTTTCTTGAAGCTCGAGCTGGCAGAGAGGACCATCGTCATCCGCACAGCACCTCAGTCTATGGATGACGATGGCTTGGTGCGGACGGCGCAGATGATCAATTGTCTCAAGCTTGAATGGTTTCTCAGTGACAAACAAGCTGCTTGAGATGTTGCAGCTCGCTTCAAGAGGTGACCGCGCTTCCAACTACGCCCTTGCACATCCGTGTCCATTGCGTCACTCCAGAGCACAGCATGATGATTCTTGCAAGACATCAAGGCACAATCGCAAGATTGAATTTATTCCACCGCTTTGTGAAGCTTGCTCGCATTGATAGTTCGCTTTTTCAGACCCGGTGTGCACTGCATGTGAAGGCGGCAAGCCATCAGGATGCCCAAATCAAGGACATTCGTAACATTGGCATCATAGCTCACGTCGATGCTGTACGCGAATAGCCCATGACATCTTTCGTAAGGTTCTTTTAGACTAACGCCTTGAAAGGGAAAGACGACGACGACCGAGCGGATGCTCTATTACAGCGGCGTCACGCAGAGAGTTGGGGGTGAGCATCGAAACCCCAGGAATATTCGCCGCGCTCAAGCTCCCATCCAGCTGACAGATATCCGTAGACGTTGACGCGGGTAACACAGTCACAGACTTCTTGGAGCTCGAAAGAGAGCGGGGAATCACCATTCAATCTGCGGCCATCACCTTCAACTGGCCCAAAGCCGAAACCTGCCCGCGAGGCACACATCCGAAGACGTTGAATCTGATTGACACGCCTGGACATCAAGATTTCAGATTCGAAGTGGACAGATGCCTGCCTATTCTTGATGGTGCTGTGTGCATCATCGACTCCGTCAAGGGCGTCGAGGCACACACAGAGCGTGTCTGGTCGTCAGCACAAGACTTCAAAGTCCCTCGCATCGTCTACTGCAACAAGCTGGACCGTGAGGGCGCATCCTTCAAGAAGTCTGTCCTGGAGATCGGCTCAAGGCTAAAAGGCTGGCCTCTTGTCTGCCAGCTGCCATGGTGGGAACAAGACTCATTTGTCGGCGTTATAGACGTCATTGAAGGAGTCGCGTATCGCTGGAAATCCGAGCGGGAAAAGCAGCGCTTCGATGCGGCAGAGCTCAGACAGGAGCTCTCGTCAACGAACCCCGAGCTGCTTGCTGAAGTCCAGCTCGCCAGGAACAAGCTCATCGAGGGTCTAGCTGACTTTGATGAAACCATTATGGACGAGTTTCTGGCCGAGAACAAGAACATCTCGAGCGAAATGTTGCGGAGCGCCATCAAGCGTGTTATACAAGACGGAGCTGGCCGCGTCATACCGGTTTTCGCCGGATCCAGCTTTAGACATATTGGCGTTGAGCTTTTGATGGATGCCGTCACGAATTATCTTCCCAGTCCTGCAGAGCGACCAGACATCGAGGTCCGGGTGGGCTCTACGAGACGAATCTTGGGAGATGTCCTCGCTGTCAAGGGCACAGAGGGGGCGTCAGACATTGCTTCCATCGCTTCCGTCTTCAAGGTGTCCGACCACCCAAAGGAGGGTGTCATCAGCTTCGTGCGAGTCTACCATGGAACGTTGACCCGGAACGCTTCGACCTTCAATACAAACATCAATACACAGGAACGGCCGATGGGCATTCTCCAAGTATCTGCGGCAAAGGCCCAAGACATCCCAGAACTCTCCGTTGGGCAGATCGGGGCGCTCAGGGGCCTGAAGAAAGCTCGCAGTGGCGATACCCTCGTCACTACCAAGAACGGAAAGCCCCCGAGCAGTAGCCTTCTCCGCCAAACTCTGATCCGACCCCCCGAGATACCGCCTCCCGTGGCGTTTTTGCAAGTTGAGCCCTACGGGCTTGTTGCAGCTCAACAGCTCCAAGTCGCCTTGGAGAATGCCTCTCGAGAAGACCCAAGCCTGAGATGGAGCCGCAATTCAAAGACAGACCAGTTCACGATCCAAGGCATGGGCAAGCTCCACCTAGATGTCTCTCTGTACAATTTGAGGCAAAAGCACAAGATTGATGCCGAGTTTGGGCAAATCGAGGTCGATTACAAGGAGTGCCTGGACCAGCCCACCGCAGCGCAACATTTTGTCTTCGACCGACCTGTGGCCGGCAAGCCCGGCAAAGCTGCGTGCACCGTAGCGATAGAGCCTATTGAGCCCGATGGCTCCGACAAGGAATACACGCCTGGCATCGAGATTGACGGCAACGTTTATGCAATTGAAATACCACCATCTGCAAACCCCGGCGACACCATGTTGGACGAGGAAGAAGCCCGTCATCAACTACTCAACGGAGCCATCGCCGGCATGGCTCGAGGTCCGCGCCGCGCCTCGCCGCTTCACAGCTGCTACGTCAAAGTCACACTTGACATCTCGGAAGGTGCATTCGAGGCGCCCAGCGGCGGACACTTGAGCGGCGTCGCCCGAGCCGGGGTGCAGGGTGTTCTTCGGACCGCGTTCGATAATCAACAAGTCGGCATACTGGAGCCCATCATGTTGACGCACATCAGCTGCCCTGAGGCGGTAGCAGGGATTGTGCAGCATGATATTACGGCAGGGGCTGGCGGACACGTGTTAGAGATCAAGGATCGGTCCGCCGGGTCGTCGAACGGTGAGTCCATTGACACGTCGAGGATTTACGCGCCTCCTGATCCGTATGACTCGGTCACGTCGCTCCGCGGAAAGCAGTTGACGGACAGAATGGTCGAAATCGTGGCAAAGGTGCCGTATAAGGAAATGTTGAGCTACGATGACCATTTGCGAAGCAAGACTGCTGGGCGACATTCCATGACCATGTCATTTGATTCGTTTGCGAAGGTGGTCGGTCATAGGGAGAAGGATGTTTGAATGGACTGGGGCTTTGCTTTTTGGTTCCATCCTCCCTATAAGTCATGCATAGCGTGATATGGAACTATGGGCGAACTCCATGACGCCTCTGCGTTGTGTACAATTTCACTTTTCGTTACCGGCGCAGGTGACAGGTCATAGCCTTTGTAGTAATGGTTGTCCATGACGCCCATGTGCACGGTGAAGCGCCGACGGCCAAGGCACTCGCACGTCGCTCATTGTGGCGTGTAAAACTCCCCACTCCACATTCACAGACAAAGGAATTTCAGTCATGATATTCGTGGACCAGTCCGGGCAGCGCATCGCAAAGAAGCGAGGCGGTACCATTCACTCGGGATCAAGAACACCAAAATCTGATGGGAACTTGTTGGTCGGGGAAAATGGCTTGTAATCAATTCCACATTCACCGATTACGTTTGCACCGCGCTTGTGTCTGTGTCTGTGAAGGAGGAGATCAAGAAGCTGGCAATGAACGCGCCTTTGTAATCAATCGACCTTGTTGAGCGATGAAAGCTCTCAAGAGTATTTCATTCTGCGGCGACACGTCGGTAAGGTAGAAAGGAGAGACATAATAAACAACACTGAGACTGGAATGCGGTGCGGCTGTATTTTGCGTTCGGCGCCGTGCCAAGCGTGGCGTGCATTTACGCATGCATGTCGCCGTCATTTGCAATCCTTGCATGCCGATGTCGCGTGCCAGCTCGGAGAAGGTTAATGGCAAGAGGCGACAAGACCACGAGGCGAAGCCAGGGAGGAGGCTCTCCTGGCTCCTTGCCCAGCAGTGTGCCACTCTCCTTATGAAAACATGTTCCTTCAAACGAATGAATTCATGCACCCTCACGTCAAGTCTCGTGGCTAGGCAATATTGACCGTGGCAGCTGGCCTGGTCTGTGGATGCAACTCGGCTCTCAGAAGATCCCCATGCAGACATGATTTGTCGGGACGTGGAGTATCATTCAAAATCATGCCATTTGCTGTTGTTTCCAGATTTCGAAGTCATGATGCAAAACGCGATTGCACATTGCTTTGTGCCTCAGACCGCCATTCTCAATGCCGCCTGCCACTGCCAGGGAAAAAATTGACCGGTGCTCGCTGGAGAATGTGTCTTCCGACACATGATGCATCACCCAGCGGACGAGACTTCATTACTTGTTGATTCAGCATTTATCAAAGGAGGAATCTCTTAGAACATGTACAGAGTAGTTCCGTCGGCTCTGGATTCCGAGTCGTCTTCTCCTCCTTCCCAGGGATATGAAGACGCGGATAAAGGGCGAATTCTGTATTATGAGATATTGCCAAGGATTCGGCGCATTGGGCCGGCGACCCATCATTTCCGTCTATGGAGCGGTTTTCTGTGCCGTCCACCGATTCTCTGTCGTCCTATCATATGTAGATGGCCGGGACTCCATTAACACCCGAATCTCTGGAAGACGTTCTGCTTCTTGGCTGCATGTGAAGGGCTCATGAGTGCTCCTATCCTTTTGCGCACTTGGAAGAAAACGCTGGCCACGTCAAGTTCACTTGGCGATCTGAAACAATCGGGGTGGCGCCTGCTTGGGGCGTCAGACTATTACGGCGGAGCTCGGTCAGGAACAAGAACAAAGAGGGGGGAAAGGAGAGCCTAAAGACTTGTCAGACTACAGAGTACTAGTGGCGAATGAGGGTGAACAGGACCTCCCATGGAGAAGAAAAAAATGAAAAGATTGCATCGTGTTTGGCGGGGGCCCCCACAGGGAGGGGCACGAACTAACTCCTCCTTGATTAATTCATTTGAGTCAACGAACTGGCAAGGATGAAACAGCAAAAGAGAGGGAGTGCTCACGGACACACACTACTCCCATTGCGCGAGTGGTGCATGGCATTTGGCAAATGATGGGTTCGACGCAGACAGCGAGGACAGGATGGTCAAGAAAGCAACGGAGAACCCGAGCGTGCATAGAGAGGATACTCTTTCGGCGAGTCCACCAGCGTTAAAGCGACCGGGAATTTCCAAAAAAGCGCCGAGTTGGCGCGTATGGATGATGGCAACGGAGCAGGATGTGGCTTGCTCATTTCCCAATGGGATGATCGACGCGACATGATTGGTCCATGTACGTGTTGGTACCTGCATCTGAACCCGTGGTCGGACCATGTGGGGGCAAGAATGCTATGCAGGGCTACCCGGCGATTGGCAGCGGGCCGTCCAATGGGCGGGCACCTGCTACGTCCGTTGCGGCAGCAACTTCCTCGAGGCAGGTACGCAAGTAGTACCTACCCCGACATGTGTCTACTGGCAATCTCGCTACTGTTTATTGTACCCGAGACGATACACCTCGTTGCTCCGTAAGAGGGGGGGAAGGAACAGCCGCGCTATGTCCAGACCGGGGAGACCCTGGTTGCCTCCCAACAACCTGAGGATCCAAGGTCGTGTTGGCGGCCCGAGGCTCCCTCTGGTGGCACGCTGCGAGAGACAAGCTTTTGATTTCTGCAGCACATTTTCCTTCACTCCCTCGCCATCCCTTCTATGACCTTCATGGATCGCAATTCATCCTGAGGCTTGGTTGCTGGACACTTCCTCATTTTCTTGGACGATCGTCGCTCTTTTCATTAAACTTTGTCCGTCCACCATTCATTCACTTGAGGCACATTCACCTAAGGCATTCTTTTCGGTAACGAAAGAACTCTTCCTTTTACTTTCCTCCAAAGTATCACCGACTAAGATCTGAGATCGGCTCACGCTCCTTTCTTCACCTTCCCCTTGCTTCTTCCACTCTCGCGCGCCTTGTCCATCGCCATTCGTCGCGTTCTTGAATGGATCTTACCAGTCGACGTCGACACATTCAACAAAGGAAACAAATTAACACTCAACCATAGGACTGTTGAACAGAGTCGTTCAGCGTCTGCATACAAGTTGACACGGCTTATTCAGACGCGCCTGGAATCATTCGTCGCCATGAAGATATTGCTGTTCAAGGCCGTCATTGGCACTTGCGCCTTGTTCGTCGTTGGATGCGATGCCACCTCATCTCATCACCGAATGCACAACTTGGTCCACAGACGCGCCGTTCGATCTCATGGTCATATTCACTCGCGACTCGAGTCCAACGTTCTCGTCAAGCGCGCAACGTGCGCCTTTCCCACTGACGATCCCAACCTGGTCTCTGTGACGCCGAACCAGAAGAATGCTGGATGGGCCATGAGCCCCGATCAGGAGTGCAAGCCTGGTAGCTACTGTCCCATCGCCTGCAAACCAGGCATGGTCATGGCTCAGTGGGATCCCAATTCCAAGTATACCTATCCCGCGTCCATGAATGGCGGACTCTATTGCGACAACGACGGCAACGTGAAGAAACCTTTCCCGGACAAGCCCAACTGCGTTGAGGGAACCGGTGCCGTCAAGGCTATTAATCAATGCAAGAGTAAGATGTCTTGGTGTCAGACTGTGCTGCCAGGAAACGAGGCCATGTTGATTCCTACACTCGTGTCTTCCGAGGCTACCATTGCGGTGCCGGATACCTCTTATTGGGAGAGTACCGCTGCTCAGTGAGTCATCGCACAGCATGGCAAACTCCATGCCAGTCCAAACGACATGACTGACGCAGACGATAGCTTCTATATCAATCCTCCTGGCACCGGTACCGAAGGCTGCATCTGGGGAAGCGAAGCTAAAGCCGTCGGAAATTGGTCTCCTTATGTCGCCGGGGCCAACACTGACAACAAAGGTCAGACTTTTGTCAAGATCGGTTGGAATCCCATCTGGCAGGGGTCTAACCTGGCCGGATCTCAGCCTGGCTTTGGAGTAAAGATCGAATGTCCTGATGGTGGCTGCAATGGGTTGCCATGCCAGATCGACTCATCCGCAAGTTCTACGGGTGCTGTGGGAAGCAAACTTGCGGCCGTCGGCGCCGGAAACGCTGGTTTCTGTGTCGTGACCGTCTCGAAAGGGTCAACAGCGCATATTGTCGCTTTCGACGGATCTGGTGGAAACTCGGAACCCGAGCATCCCAAGCAGAGCTCCGTCGCTCCCCCGCCACCGCCTCCCCGGTCTTCATCTCCTCCTTCTTCAGCGTCGCCACCGCCGCCACCACCATCGTCATCATCGGCATCGTCGATCTCGTCGACTACAGCGGTCGTTTCATCGACAAGCCAGACCCCTAGCTCTTCTTCGACTATGCAATCTTCCACAAGTGAGGAGGCTCCCTCGACAAGCATACTCCTTACTCCTTCGAGCACGACTTCCAGCACGACTTCATCGCCTGCCAGCTTAGTCTTGCTTCCTGGTGTTTTCCACGAGAATGGCACCTCTTACGACAACACGACTAGTACGACATCGTCAACAGCCTCTATCATCTCCGCTGCCCCAGACTCAGCTCAAATAGTGGCCGTTGCAGCACCCAAGACAACCGCATCGAAGGGACGAGCTAGCCGACAGCAAAGCGGCGCCGCAGCGGGCCTACTCGTTGCCTTCGCAATAGCAGCCTATTTGTTGTAGGACTGAACATTCGATCTTCGATCTGTCGTCTGGTCGCGACCGGGTGCACGTCTTTTTCGCCGAGATGGTTGACATATCTTCACTTCACAATTTCATCTGCTCGTGATCGTGCAGATCAGTTCTTTATAATCCTTCTCTTATTTCTTGAACATATTCCGAAATTTATCGGCGATAATGTTTATGGTCTTTGGACTTTCTCCGATGGCGGCTGCCGCCGCCACAGTTGGACACACATTCATGAGTCTTTACAAAACTCGTCTTCTTCTCTTTTGTAAACCCTATTATTACTTCTTTGTCGATACCCTTTCGCAAGAGAAATTTTCTTTTCTTATCAATCATTTCTGCCGTTTCAGCGGTTGGGTGCTCAGACGGACGAATGAAGCGCGAAAAGGATCTAACAGGATGCAGCTGCTCATTTCTTTCCCATTCAAATGATGGGCAATTGAGTCATGTTGTGTGACGATATTGCGGTCGGGCGGTTTTCTTTCCTCGGGTGTGAAGGGGGGGGGCGGAGGTCAACGAATGAAGATTCGATGCTCATGACTACATCCTGAGACGCGCAGGCGGAAGTCGGGATTGATTAAATGCCAGCACTCAAACCTAAAAACGTTTTGCATATCTACTCGAGTGACTTGTGTGTATGCTCGGATCTTTGAGCGTATTGTGCAGTCATGATAAAATTGACGAAACAAGAATAGCCAGAAGTTCGCCCAGGGCCATCTGATGCGTACTTTAGTAATGTGCCGTGACGTGACCATCAGAGGTCAGCGCAGTCTCCGCTTCCGCGTTACACATAAGCATTCAAATCGTCTTGTGGCATCAAAATCTGTAAAACTGTCTGGTCACTCGCCCGTCCTTCAACTTTGGCCGGCCGGTTCGTCCCGACCTCACCTGGTATACTTGGTCGCTCCCTCGCCGAGCTGTTTGCAGAAGCCTCGACACGATGGCCCTCGATGTCGCAAGCCGATGATGATACCGTTCAGGCCGATACGAGAGTCTGAATCCATTCCTTGCGCTTCTCGGTTCTTGGTCCTTCTCCAAAGCGCTGGGCTGAGTCAAGCGATGCAATGGTCCCATCAGCACACCCTCATGGTCATGATATGTAGGCGCCCATACTAGGCACGACACTCTTTGGCTCGCGACTTCGTCGTTCCAGGCCTGGGATGGATCGCGCGTGGGTTTGCCTCGGCGAGCAATGCGGACTTTGCGTGAGAATCACTCGTGCACGGTGTCGTCGAGTTGGAATAGCTCCTTACTATCTTTTTTTCAGCTCCTAGTTGGGTCTGATTCAGGGGTGAAATTTGATTGCTTCAGGCATTGGACGATGAAGTAACAAATTCATGAACACCGCTGCCTCGCGACCTTCAGGGGCACGTCCTGACCAACAACGGTACCATCCCCAAGGACATGCTTTCTTCAAAAAGAGGCTTTCTTCATGTTATACGGGCGAAATCAATTCCCCACCATGCCCTCTCAACATCAAAAACATATCTCCCGTCACCTGTTGGACGCGTCCTGGGTTAGCACTGCCAATTTACGTCCAAAGAAATCTCGTGGTGTAGGCAGACGCAGTCGATGAAAGGACGATTGCCTGCCTAAGCCTCTCGTTGTATAATACCGTCGTTCGTTTCTGTGAGGTCTCCCGCATGCATTATTATGAATTTCTGTTGACTTTGGGTTCCCGCTCGAGCCCGAGAAACTTTTTGCTCAAGCTCGTCGTCTGCCTGACTCTTATTGCCCCTCCATACGACCGTTCACGTCCTAACCCACCCCGGTACACGATTGATATCGAGTTCCTTCTCGTACCTCCTGTCCTGGATGGCCTGCCAGACATTCGGCCACCCTGCCACAACCGGCCCCTTGGCCTTGGCGCCAATAATGGCGAATCTCTTCTGGCCATGGGCCACGAAGCCATGCATCAGGCCCTGCTGCACGAGGGTAGCGACCGTCATCTCCACGTCGTCGAGCGTAATTTCGGCGTTTCCCCACACCATCCCCTCGTTTGGGCGGAGTTTGCGCCGTCCCCCCGGAGGAGAAGCCAGCGTGGTTTCAAGTGAGTCCTGGATATTGTTGGCCACGGCCCTGGCCAGAAGCGTGTTGGTAGAGGAACGCCGCGTGGCCGGCAGTGCGGGTACCCAGCCCTCTAGGCGGCGCTGGAGAAAGACAGCCACGGTGTGAAGATGGGTGAGGCTGAGAGTTGCGGCTTTGCGCGACGCAGCGTCAGCGGGAGGCACGTACGTGAGCATGAAGGTCTTGCGGGCAAGCGAGCGCCACAGCAGCGGACGCAGCCGGTGGGTGAGCGCCAGAAGTAGACCCTTTTCGAGCAGCCACGATTCGTGAGCAGCCAGGTGTGTCTGGAAGTTGACGAAGTGGCCGCTTCGTATGGCATGGCAGAGCGGGAGGAAGACGGCCTGAAGTGAGGGAGATGACTGCTGAGCTTCGGGACGTTGCAGGAGATGCTGTGAGGGAAAGCGACCGAGGAGCATGTTGCTGGGGATGAGGTACGTAAGGATATTGGTCCGGTGGGACACAAGCTGTGGAGGAGTCTGGAGGTAGGCTTGCTCGAGACACAAGGCGGCTCGGCGAAAATGCTGGTTGGCGAAGTTGAAGCGTCCGAGGTAGTACAGAAATGTGACGCGTTGAGACGCCGGGTAGAGAGCTAGAGGGGGTGATAGAGTCTCAATTTTGAGATACAGGGCTGTTGCGAGATTGATTCTCCGGCACTTTGTCGGCCTTCTTGTCAGTGATTTGTCCATAACATTTCTGCATAATTCTTTCTCGTCTTCGCTTTCCTCCAAGAGGGGCGGTAAATGCACGCATAGAACAGGGAGAGCAAGTCGTACGTACCGCAAAATAGAGCTTCAGCACCAAATTCGCAAACATATACACGCCGACCTTCTTACCCTCTGGCGTGCGGCCCACCGACCGGTCCGTCAAGCATGTCGTGAAGATCTTCTGAATGATCTCGGCCGACTGTTCGGCCACTGAATTGTCGTCATCTGCGGAGCGCAGTCGTCGCTGCCGCATAAGATCTGGCCTCTTGCCGAGCTGCAGAGTGAATCGGGCCAGCGTGACGGAGAAGGACATGCAAGACTGAAGCAGCATGGCTCCGTAGGTAGGATGTGTGAAAGCTGTAGCGCATGAGCTTCAAATCAATATGTCAGCTCTCTTCATGGGAACATCCTCGATCCCTGATCTTCTTTCCATGGCTTCGGCATTCTGCCCTGTGCTTTCCCGCGGGGATCTGGGAGTCAACAGGACCGGATACACTTACTTGACCAGTCCCGTAAGAAGGTCGTATGCGGTCAGCAAATCGTCATGATCAATATCTCGCCATAGAGTGAGATAACTCTTCATGACGGATTGAAAAATTGGCCACACCGCTCCCTGGCCGTCGGGAACCGCATCATCGTCGACGGGGAGATATCGGTCGATGAGACCCTCGATGGACTGCGGACTGGTGCGCAGCTCGACCGCCATGTCATAGTAGTTTTGCGCCGAACCGGGCTCGACCTGCAGCCAGGAACGCAGCATTTCGCCTTGCTGCGTGCGTACATATTGGCGTATTTGGGTGAGAAATTGGGCCACGAGCGTCATGGCTGGGTAGACGCGCTGTTGATGAGGTTTCGGCTGTTGGTTGCGAAGTGGAGCCGAATGAGTTTCTTGCCCTTTTTCTCTTTGCCCATCTTGAGTAATGTAATGTGCACAGAGGGGACAACCATACGAGCAACTTCCTTTTCATTGCTGCAAAGTCGCGCATGGGGGAAACTCTCAATCTCGATGAGACCGTTGCATCGCTGCTCGACGGCTTACTGGTCCATGTGTGACTGACGGCAAAACGTTTCGATAGAAAAACCTTGCGCGCGCCTGAACAATAAAGACATGCTTGCAACAAAAATGGCCAGCGAAACCTGCCTCCCTATTTCAGTTGATCTGGCATTGTTTTAGGAGTGGATTAAAAGTCAAAGGTTTTCAAATTTACGATTACCAACGTTTCTTCTCTGGGGGCTTCGCCACTGATCATCTTTTGCCATTCACGGTGAGATTGTCGTGCATGGGAGGGATGCGACGAGCGAAAGTTGCCCCCAAACCGCTTGAAGAGAGGGGTGAAACCATCATCCGACTTGGTGAGCTGAAGGAAATCACCGGACATATTTGAAAGATCTTCATTGGCCTGCTGCTTGAATGATCCAAAATACCTACCCTGAACATTCTATTCGCACGAAGCCCCCATCTCCATGCTCTATGCTGACTCGATCCTTTGCACAACCATGGCAGTAGCCGCGCCGCCGCCATTGCAAATGGCAGCCAAGCCGTATTCCCCGGGCCGGAGCTGATGCAACAAGGTCGTCAGTATCCGAGAACCGGAGCTTCCCAAAGCATGACCCAACGAAATGGCACCGCCCAGAGGATTGACTTTTGCGTTTTCTAGGCCGAGAATCTTCTGATTGGCGAGTATCACAGCAGCAAAGGCCTCATTGAACTCCCATACGGCCACCTGATCGTTCGTGATACCAGCACGCTCGAGAGCAATAGGCACAGCCTTGGAGGGCGCAATGGGGAAGTCAATGGGAGCCATAGCAGCGTCGGCATAGCTGATAATCTTGGCGAGCACGCGCGATTCGGGGCCGTATCGCTGCGCAAGAGCCTTGTTACCCAGCACGAGGGCGCTGGCGCCATCATTCAGCGTCGACGAGTTAGCGGCCGTGACGGTGCCGGTGCCATCGCGAACAAAGGCTGGCTTGAGGGTAGGGATCTTGTCCACCTTGACGTCTAAAAAGCCCTCGTCGGTATCGACAATCATGTCGCCCTTCCGGCCAGGCACTGTCACCGGCACAATCTCATCGGCAAAAGCCTGGTCAGCCCATGCCTTTTGCGCGTTCTTGTACGACTGAATGGCGTAGGCGTCCTGTTGCTCGCGTGTCAGATTATGCTTTTTGACTGTGTTTTCTGCACAGTTGCCCATGTGGAACTGCTGGTAGACGTCCGTCAGGCCGTCCTTGAGCAGACCATCTTCCATCTTGACGTGACCAAAGGCCGGCAGCCCGCTGGCGCGAGGTAGGTAGAGGGGTACTCGCGACATATTCTCCATGCCACCAGCAACCTGAGCTTCAGCCAGGCCTAGCTGGATGTTTTGCGCCGCCAGAGCAACGGCTTTCAGACCAGATGCGCAGACCTTGTTGATGGTGGTGGCTTCGATGGACTCAGGAAGACCGGCAAAGATGGCAGCCTGCCGAGCAGGGGCCTGGCCCACCGATCCCTGCATCACATTGCCCATGTATACGTCTGAGATTTTCTCGATAGGAACCTTGGCTTTGTCGACGGCCGACTTGATGGCAGCAGCACCCAGCTTGGGCGCCGGGACGCTCAGAAACGAGCCATTGAACTTGATATCGCATGATGTTAGTAACGGTCAAGTTATGATACGGCTAAAACGCGGTTCACCTTGGTTGTGGGAGTTCTTGAGGCGCTGAGAATGTAGGCATCTTGGACCTCTTTCCGTAAAATGGCACTCGTGGTGAACTGACGGCCGGCCTTCACATGTCCAACCAGCTGGACGGGAAATGGCCGCGATCTCAGCGGCAGGAGGGACATGTCAACTGAGTTTGATCTCGCAGGAGGAACGACAGTCTCGCATAAATGCTGAACAAGTCTACCGTAAGGAAGCAGGGCAAATGAATGAAGCCAGGGAAAGGGAGTCCAGCAATGATGGGCCGTTGATGGTTCGGATTGCCTCGGCTTAGACGGCAGCGACACATTTGCGGGGACCAGCTGCCAGACGCGCACACCCGCAGCCGTGGTGGGGCCGCGTGATGCAGGTAATGAACTCCCTGCCGCAAGGCCGAGTGCGCTGGAGGGGGGGGGGGGGGGGGGG